>JAPMOB010215932.1:0-13745 GCA_029875015.1 Lepomis gibbosus | reverse complement strand
ATGCGGACTTTGGCTGATTATGCATTGAATTCAGCGATCGCATAATCGCGTTTTTCTGGAGGGACTGTTATTCGCGGGGTGTGCAGCTTTTCGATGATGTTCACGTCGCGTAATTACGTCACTTTAAAACGTTCCCATAGCAACAGGGGGATGGCTGCTCTTGTGTGAAGTAAACGAAACATTTTCCAACTTTATTATGAAATCATGCAAGCCCCACATATTTTGCACGGAAATCAGCAATTTATGCGGCGAAATTGCGGAGTATTTGAAAAAATGCGACCCCCGCATAAATATGCGGACTTTGGCTGATTTTGCATTGAATTCAGCGATCGCATAATCGCGTTTTTCTGGAGGGACTGCGTTTTGATGTGTGGTTATGTAGTTTACACATAACGACTGGCGACCGCCGACTGACCGCTGATTTACTCGCCGAGCTCTCAGAGCAGCAAATCAGGCTAAGAATTGCGCAGGGTGAACTTGGCTTTAGTGTCAAGGTACTACCTTGGTCCAGCGTCCGCTTGACTTATGGTAGGCCTACTTTCAGACCAAATGCAAGCGTTTGGTGCTGCGCGATTACATACTAAGTCAACGCAATGACGAGGATAGATGCAATTTCCTGGCGGGTGGCGCGCAGAACGTGATGGAAGCGATACAAAGTGCACGATTATTATGTCCTACACTCAATCACGCGAGCTGAAATTTTTCAACTAGAGCGACAAAGTTGTGTTATGCTGCCGCTGTTTACAGCTAGCCAGGTTAGCTATTATTACCAACGTTGGTTGATAAAAACTCATTACGCTCCAAGGCGGGGGCCCATTACAAACACGGTTGCTCTTTCCATTAATTACTGGCCGTGAAATATGTAAAGGTGAAGGCTAGATAAACATGAATATGATTTTCTCTCGTAGGCCTAAAACTGGGTTGAGAGAAAAATCAAACACATAACACTCAACAAAAACACTCAACACTCAAACATGTGTTGTGCGTGCATTGAGTCTGACACTGTGCTTATAAATCAACATATGGGGCATGAGAAAAATAAAAATGTTCATATTTTAAAGTATGATTTGTTTCTGATAATGTCAGAAACAATAATTTTATTTAGAAATAATAAACAGTTGAATTGATAAGCTACCTCTTCTCCCATTAAAATGTTTTCAAAATCAACATAACCACTTGACCAATTTTCCTAAATATTTTTGTATACATAAACTTATATAATAACTGAAATACGCATTAAGTCTGATACTGTGTTTTTATACCCATTTACACTGACACTGCGGCCTTTGTCTCTAAATGCACCAGGTGTTGTGTATCTTTTTGTGCAGGTGTATATGACTGTGTCACTTACCTCTGCGGCCTGTGTTTCCTGGTGTAACAGTGTCAGCCCTGTCAGGTCTTCCAGGAATGAGTGGGAGGAATTAAAAACCTTGGACAGGAAGCTGAAACCTTCCCTCTCATAATGGTCCAGGACCTGAAAAAAATTCCAGGTGATTTTACAGAAAAATCTAATGTCTACTGCTAGGGTAACAAAATATGCATTCTGACATTTACACTACAGGCAACTATACTGTTATGTTACTCAAAACTATGTGTTTGCCTGTTAATTTACTGTTGAAACTGTATGTTGCTGTTATTCTTGGCCACTTCTCACTTGTAAAAAGACATCCCTGATCTCAATGGGACAAACTTGGTTAAATAAAAGCTAAATAAAAATAAAAATAAATGAGTGCATATGGAGTATCAAATTGTTTTACACATCAACATTTTTATTGAAATGACTGTGTGACCAACCTAACCATCACTAATAATTAATGTAATTACTTGGATCTTACAGAGACAAAATTGACAGAAAAAGAGAAAAATAAATAGCTATGTTTATGGAGGTCCTTTATGTGTCACTGAGTTACCTACCTATAAATGTTATACATTTGCACTATAGTGACATACTTAAATAGAGAATGGCTGAAAGATAAAAAATAATTTCCTTGACAATTTTTCCTGTTACCTGAAAGAGTAAATGTTATATAGCCTGTGCTGGCAAAAAGGATGATGACCCTTTCAAACCTTGTTCAATTTGCTCAGGAGTCGAAACAAAAGGTCTGAGTTAAAAAAAAAGGGTAAAAAAAAAAAACATGCTTTGTCAAAGTTCATTACTGAATCTGATGTGTACACTTGAAGTGGAGGGCTAAGTCACGTTAATGCATCACAACTGGAGAGAAGAAGAGGTATCCACTTCCAGCGTTTTGAAATGGCAAGGGGCAACGTTCTGTCAAAAGTGGATAATCTGTAATGGTATAAAAAGAAAATGCACTCTTGTTGCTCTGCTCCATCGGCACGACCTGTGTAACACCATAACTCAGCACCTCTGCAATCATGCTGAAATGTTTACCTTGATCTCCTACTGGTACTGACTTCAAATACCCACACCTTATTTCCAAAACACACACACACACACACACACACTTCCCAGATCCTCTGCCCTCTTGACTACCTTCCTTGGCTCAGCCAAGCCTTTCATAGAAGCCCACAGACTCTTCTCTGCAGGTGTAGGGTTACCTCTGCCTCAGACATCAACACACTGTGTGAATCAATGCCTGTGTGTGTGTGTGTGTGTGTGTGTGTGTGTGTGTGTGTGTGTGTTCGTACGTTTGCAGACTGACCTGGCGTCTAGTCTTGGAGCCAGACACACTGCACACAATACACACTGACGTGTCCCTCGTTCACCTTTTCAACCACTCTTTTCTTTCTTTCCTTCTCTTTTATGTCTTTCATTGTCCACTTCCATCCATGGGATCCGTTACATGAGACACCATCAGCCAAAACCCAGTTTGTTGAAATATAGCAACGTGATAACTGTGATGATGGTGTGATAACGTTAATAAAGTCACTCCGAGCACTACACGCAGACACACAGTTACACATACACAAAACACACTTACATCATTCACTTGTCAATAGGAGACATACAGGATGACTTCTCCAATGTCCAGTCCTATGACACAGTTTTAGTTTTGAAAGTTTGAGATCGTAAACAATAAGCTTTTTAAAAAAAAATTTTGATAGCACTCAATGCCGTAGGTATAGTTGACAAAAAACAGAATTAGTTTTAAGAATGAGGGTAAGTGACTCATCGAATAGCTGACTCTAAACTGTGCTATGACAGTTGTGTCACTGTGCCAAAAGCATTGTGGGAAATATGCAATAAAAAAATGAACACATGCAGACACACAGAACGAAATCTTTACAAGGTTTTGCAGTGTTTATCAAGTGCTGATGGGTTTCAGTAGTGATTGCACGCCGTTGATGGATAGCACTAATTAAGACAAGCAACAAACACACAGAGTCATTAACATCTGGATCAGATTAAATGGTGTGGCACACATATGTATATACACATACAGGATACACACACATACATGTGCACTGCTGTCCTGAAGCTTCCTTCCACATGCAGCCACATAAAACCCTGCCCTCTAGCTTTATTTGATAGGGGCGATGTCTTCTTTTTGAAGTTGTTTGTGGATCCATATTGTGGATGCTCGTCCATGATTGCATGTGTGTTTGTGCAGTATCCATAAACATATCAAAACATACATTGGGTGGTCCTGGTGGCCCAGAGGAGTTTTAACCAGTTGAAAACACAAACATACATAGTCGACTGTTTTTCAAAGTATATATAGTAGATGCTTTGATTTAAACCCTATCCCGTATTTATCAATTGTTAAGGAACCAAGATCATCTTGTAACTGTCTGAACAGTGATAGACGTGACACTGGTGATTTTTTATCTATCTATTAAATTTCAATAAAATTCTTAGAGGTTCTTGGTTAGTGGTTTTGCCATAATACAACACTCCTGCATAACAGTATTATGAGTAAACAGTTCCTGGTGACTCAGAGACTTTAGCTTCCACTGTTAACATGTACGGTCAACACACACACTCTGTACTGACTCATTAAGTAACCGCTCAGGCCTTACGGTATTTCGGAGGATCAGCTCACTTCACAGAAAGCAAAGCATTTAAAGTAATTGTAGTTAACGCTCTGTGGTTGCTGTACAACACATACGTGTTTGGATAGTTTATATAAAAATGGAATATAAAAAATAAAATGTTATGATTTATTTATTAAAGTTATGACATTTGCACCTTGTGTGAAAATAACTGCCGCTATAAATGTAAAGAGTATCATGGGTTACTATTAAAGTTGTCTTATGGTTGTCATGTACAATAAAGAACAGAATTATCTGTGTTTTTTAAATATTGAATGATTCCTGAAAGAAAACCATTTTACACAGAGAAAAGCAGAAAATCCTTACATTTGGAAAGTTTAAAGCAGGAAATGTTTGCTTGATCACTGACTTAAACACTTCATTATCACACTGCTATCAATGTTCAGTCAATTGACTAATTATTTAAATTATTAACTGTTTTAGTTTTAAAATGTATATGGAAGCAAAATTTAAAGTGCGATGAATTTATTTTAATGCTTTACTTGCATACACTTAAGAACAGATATCATTTTGGGCCACTGTTTCAGTGTAGTGTTACAAATCCTGCAATCATCCATCAAAAGTACATTTTAGTGTCTTTGAAACTAAGGGGTCTATAGGGTCTTTACATTCATAAAATCTTAATAAGATGGATGATAGGTAAAAAATTCAACCATCAATCAAGTACAATAGACAGGTACCTGCGCACAGATATCAGGTTTTAATCTTTACAATCCAGGAGGGCGATAAGTGTAAGTATAAAACAGCTCCAGTTATCAAAGGTTCAAAAGGAAGGAATAACTTAATAGACAAACACTGTGAGCTATGTTCGTGACCAGTTCAGTGTCTGTTCAAGACTTTGCACTTCAAATGTGAAAAATGTTTTATGCTATAAATAGTGGTAGCATATTTGGTAGTGTTAGTACAAGTAGTTGTAGTAAGAGGTGTCTGGCACGGTTTAAGACAAAGCCACGTCAGCTGTGATTTACTCTCTGGCATGTAGTTTTATTGGCTTGCAGCCCCAGAAAGACACACACACACACATACACACACACAGAAAAGCCCCAACTCTACAGGAACTGCTCCAGCCCAGACAGGGGCTGAATTGTTTTGTTTCCATAGTGACCTGGCAGTACACAGCTGACTGCGGCAGGAATACACAGACACACACACACACACACACACACACACACACACACGAATACATATACACACACACACTACACTACACTACACTGAACGGACTGATGGATGGACAGAGGGACACACAAAGGGAGGAGCGATATGGGGGAGGGAGAACAGGAAGGGTGAGAAGGTGAGACAGGAGAGGAAAAGAAGTAGCAGTGAGGGATAGGAATAGGAGAAGGCTGGTAAAAAAGAGAAAGAGTGAGACAGATAAGCAAATGCAAAACACAGAGGGGAAATGTGTGTGGGTGGGATTAACGGAATGAAAACATATTCACCAATTTCACTACACAACCTTTATCCCTGCCTCAGCAAAGGATCGCGTTTCCTAACTCATGTTGTTCATTGTTCCTGACTACACAGGCTCTACCCAATCCCAATCAAACCTTATGAACCCTCCCTGCAGACCGAATAATCTCATCAGTCACACGGGCAGAAACATGACACTCTAAGATGGGGTGGAACTTTTTTTTCTTTTCTTTTTTCAGAAGCAGCGTAGGTGGAGAAAACTTTAAACTTTTAGAGTACAAGCTAGCCAGCTCCCTCCCCCCTCTGCCTCTTGCTTTCTCCCTCTGTGTCTCTCTCCCTCTGTCTTCACATGAAAGTGATAGATCTGGGGCTTTATGACCTCTTTATAGACACAAAGACTGCATTGAGATCAGGGGAGAAAGAGAGAGTGAACCAGCCCTCCACTCATCACAACACCCTTTCTTCAGCACTGCACTTCCTCTCTTTACCCCCCCTCCCCACCGATCCCCGTCTTGCATTTTTACACTAATGTAACCAATCAAATCGCTGGATGCTGCTAACCACAGGGCCACCTGGGGCAATGATTGGCCAGTTGGCTGCGGACCAATGACAACGTGGTAAAAATACACAAGGGCAATTTCTCCCATCCCACTTAGCTGATGTGGGATATGTGGACCCTTCAACAACCCATCTTCACATGCGCATGCACACGCACACACTGCAGTGGTGGGAGCTAATTCCACTCATACGACAGTCACTGACATCAATGAGCAACTGCTGCCTGATTGTTACCATATGGTTTTACCAGCTTTTCTGTGTGTGTGTGTGTCTTCAGTATTCCTCAAGGAACAACATTTCAACACAGCTCCACTGACTTAACAGTGTACAAATGGAAGAGATGGGAATCCCCCTATTCCTGCTAAGGCTGCAATTTGTGTTTCAAAACAATGTAGTTACATAGTAACAGGATCAAATCTGATGAGTAAATCAGAACCTGCTTGTCTGCATCTATGTTTCAATCTTTCTAGCAAATTTACTGTCTAAACACTATCTTTTTAGTAAACTGGGTAGGAAAACATATCATTTGAACTATTCAGTTACAGCATGTGCTACTTACAATGGGTGAGCAGGCAGTGCATTTGTCAAAGGCCAGGCTGGCAGGCAGGACGTTGTCAAACCTTGAAAGAAAGCCTCGGATCTGTGGAAGAGAAATCAAAAACTGACATGAAACACAGCAGCACTGAAAAATGGGCACAAAACACCATTCATATGATTTATTTAACACTGCACATTTAATGATGTGAACACAACAAGAGGTCTCTAACTATAAAGAAACACACATTGAGGGAGAGACAGCTCAGGTACGTGAGTTTATTGAATGTTAAACTAGTGCCTTTTGGATAGAAAGTAATCCATTTGTGAGAAGAAAGTACCTGTGGTATCTTTATTCCTTGTATGCAAAAGCAGTAGTTGTAACAGTAGTTAATAGTAAGCAATAAATCTGACACTTGAAAATTTGGAAGCAGTTTGATTTTTTGGACATTTTAAACTCATGCTGAGAGCGCCCTCTGGTGCCAGAGAGTGTGCAGGCTTTTTCACGTCATCTTCACTGCTGAAAGCCATCACTCCTATTTATGGCTGCAATAATTATGGCTAATTACCAAACACACACACATACATACACACCAACAACTTTTTAGCGTCACATGTTGAAACGCCATTCATCTGTAATATATTCATTTCATCTCTTCCCTCCTCCTCTCCTATACCCACATCCTCCTGTTTTTTAATAAAAGCCTATCCCATTATGTTTTTTTTGGTGACGCATGTAGACCAGAGCATGAAATGACTTCCTAGCTATAATTATCTGGTGTTGATAACCACAAATATATCAAACATTTGTGACCAATTACTGTGTAATGCACAGCGAAGTGAACAGGGATGGAAATTAAAAGCTTTCAGCTCTTGGCTGGCATATTTGGGAGCATGACTCCATGACATCTTCATGCACTCGCATTTGAATGACTCTTCATGGGGCCAAATTTGCACTAGCCCAGGCTGTGTGGTAACCTAAGGCTAGTGGGTTAAGATGATAAGACTGCTAATCAAGTATAATGAGGTACAGTGCGTCATCCGGCAAAACATTTCAATCTAATCCAACTGCACAACAGCCTTAGCCAGAGGCTCATTTAATCTATTTCTTCTCATCTTTCACATCTTCCCATCTGTGTGCTGATCATTTCGACGTAGATGGCGTATTCAAGAACATACAAAGATAGGAATAAAAAGGGACGGAGGGATTGGAAGATCAACTGCAGTAACAGAGATGGACTTGAACAGACTGGTAGCTCTACATAAACTGCTCAGGCTTTATAGAAAGCATACAGATTTACAGTACTGGAATAAAGACCTATTACTGTGACTGTCAAATCTAGTGTCTGAGCATCTGACATCTACTACATAAATACTGGTACTTGTTCAGTCCCTTGTAAATAAATAAGAGCTGATGTAGTTTCTGTAAACCACCACAAGTTGTCACTGTGGAACCACAGAAAAAAAGCTTCAAAATACTCAACTGCACCGTGTTGTCTTAGCAGTGGACTGCTGGAGGAAAAGATCTTCCAGGCTTCATAAATACAAAAACTGGACACCCACTCATGCACGTTGACCCAAAATTCCAAAATGACCTCTTTGGTCATCATCTTATTTCCACACTTTCACTCTCTGTACACACGCACACATAAGACAGCCCATTTGCATGCCATTTTCTCTGGATTATTTGGTTGAAATGCCATGAGCAGCAGATGTGTCAAGCAAATGGCAAAAATGCAGACTCTCAGGGTGATGAATACTGATGATGATGCAAATGGAGATGGTGAGATATTTGTGACAACATTCAGTGAGCAAAAGGACACTGCTTAGGTAGCTACAGAATTTCTAGAGTTCCTCTATTTAGCGACTCCCCCTGTTCAGAGCATCTAATTATTATTTCAATAATGCTTAGAAAATGTTCTGTGTACAATAAAACAAAGCATTCTTGGAAAAATATTTATTTAAATACAGGATTTTTCCAGTTAAGGGCGTAAGATTATATAGACAAGACTACCATTACCATAGATTAGTGAAAGAAATCCACTTACTATTAGGAATATAGGTTTTATCCCCTTTTTCACACAGGGCTAGGATTGGATTTCCTCCCCTTAATAATAAAAACCTTCATTTAAAAACCGCATTTTGTGTTTGCTTGTGTTGTCTTTTTGTAATATTTCAATTTGTTTGATGATCTGAAACATTTCAGTGTGACAAACAATAAGAAATCAGGAGGGGGGCAAACAATTTTTTTTTTATCCCACTGTAAATCCAATCTCATCCCTATCTAGACTTTTGGAGAAGGTCTCTATAAAACAGACAAACACTGTCACCACTCCACAGAACTGTCTGTGGCCTACACCATTCACCGCACTAAAATAATAGCCAAGGACAGACCACAGAAATAACGCTACACAAAGGCACACATCCAGACAAGCACAGATACACACACACACTTTCTCTTCGGATTAGCTACCCAACTCAATGACAATCACTACATATTATTTTAATGCATTGAGCTTGTTCATGCATTGACCTTGAATGCAATGTTAAAACTGAATTAATTTTGAATAAATCTTTTGTCAAATCTAGTGGATCGGACTTGTTTGTCTTGGTTTGATTGAGATCTAGGGACTTTAGAGGCCAAGTCAACACCTTGAACTTTCTCAAACCACTCCTGAACCACTTTTGCTTTGTGGCAGAGGACATTATTCTACTGAAAGAGGCCACTGACGTCAGGGAATAAAGTTTCCAAGAAAGGGTGTCCATGGTCCGCAACAATTCTTAGATAGGTGGTATATTTTAAAATAACATCCACATGAATAGCAGGACCCAAATATCATCAGTAACACTGCTCTAAGCATCACACTGCCACTGCCAGCTTGCCTTCTTCCCACAGTGTATCCTGGTGCCATGTGTTCCCCAGATAAACAACGCACATTGCCATCCCGTAAAGGAAATGGTCACCTTCTTCCATTGCTCCGTGGTCCGGTTCTGATGCTCACATGCCAGTTTTAGGCGCTTTCATCAGTGGACACAGGACAGCATGGGGACCCTGACTGATCTGTGGCACATGCATTAATGAGCATTGGCTGCCTATGACCCTGTCGCAGGTTCACCACTTAAACTTACTTGGACCTCCTTTGATACTAGGTACAGACCGGTGCAGACCAGCAACATCCCACAAGAGCTGCAGCTATGGAGATGCTCTGAACCAAAGTCAAAGTTGCTCAAATCCTTATGCTTGACCATTTTTCCTGCTTCTAACACATCAATTTGGAGAACAAAAAGTGCACTTACTGCTTAATATATCCCAACCACTGACAGGTGCCATGGTAACAAGATTATCAGTAGTTTGTATATAATAAAATGTCTACTTTTCACTGTTGATGAAATTTATATGTTTGGTCGGACAATGCAAATACTTCTACCTTGTTTTAACTGTGATAGTTTTAGGGTACAAGTCGTCTCATCATTAATACTCCTGTGTCATGTTTGTGTCTGATCTTTTATGTTAAACACATCAAGTGACCTTTGAAATAACCAAAATAGAAACCCCTGTGCATTGTAATGCAATCCAAAACAACAGTTGTGAAATTAATAGCAACATGAATTCTTTGAATAATTTAAAATTGTTGACGCTGTTCAAGAGGTGTTGATTCAGACAGAGGCGTAGCCAGGGTGGTGAGTGTCTGGACTGGATCGATTTGACACATCAACTTTCCATGCAGAAACTGACTGCAGTGCAAATACAGTCAAAGCCCATTAGTGTTATTTTGTGCAGTCAGCTGAAACAATGGAGAATAGCTCTTCATAACAGGACACAAGACCTCACATTACTAACTTTGTGTAAGCAAAGTTCTAACCTGAGCCTTATTTCTAAACGAAAATATTTTTGCTTATGTTAGCTGGTGTGTACGCCAACACTTAGTCCTAAGTCTGATCTACAACAGGCAAACACGCTTACACAGCTAACATGGGTAATGGCCAAAACAAGCGTACATTGGAGGGGGCAGGCAAGTGGAGGTGAATGGGCAAACAACACAGAGTGTCCTCAGTATAGAACATCTGGATGTATGTGAGTGAGTTTGTGTGTGTGTGTGTGTGTGTGTCTCTAATCTCTACCTGATGTGGCACTAAACCCAGAGAGGTGGGAGGTTCGTTCATTCTGTCATCACTGCTGCTGGCCACTGCATAGCCTCTGCAGATGGAGAAAAAGAACATTATATACTTGATGCCCCCACATCCCCCCCATTTGCCATTTTGTACATGAATGTAACCACAACTTTGGCAACATTTTCCTGCCATCCAAATAGCCTTTTTCCAAATTAAATTGGACTAAGAATAAAATACAACAAATGTCCCTAAACTTCCTAAAATATTACACATTTTAGGTCAGGTATGAGCCTAACAACCTGAAGCATGTTGATTCATTTTATTATATATGCTGCATACCATAAATATATAGCATTAAACTGTTAATTTGGTAGCCTGTATTGAGAGGTAAGAGGTTGCATTTGTTTGAACAGTGTTTTACATTTTCCACGAGAAATGAGAGCTCCTGCTGACCATTAAATCTTTAAGATTTGACACTCTATGAACAACGACTGAAATGTCAAATCCCACACTGATCTCAGAGTGGTTCTGCAAAGTAAGAATGTAAAGGACATTCATACAAAGTAAAAATGTGTCATCAAGCTGCTGCAACATTAATCTTCACAGGATGATTTTCTAAAGCCCATGGTTGTTCATATGATCGCTGATGTTACAGCCTTAAAAAGGATAAAGAGCTGGAGGACAGGGATTTATAAAGAAAGGAATAAACACAGCTATGAAGTGAAAAACAAGGACATAGCAAGGGCAGATGCAAGAGAGGGAGATCTTGTTGTAAAGGAAGGAGTTACACAACTGTAGAGGTAAAGACTGTACATGAAGACTCCTCTTTGCTTTCTAAGCATTTTATCCAGTATAGGCAGAGCAGTTCTGAAACGGCTTATAACATCTCAAAACACTCAGAGAAAATGGCTGTCTTATCAGGCCCAGCAAGCGGCCACTTAAGTATAACTTTCACTGAACCAGGCACACACAATAACAGCTCCACAAAGACACGCGTGCACATGCACGCACACTTAATAGGCATGAAAACATCCCCATCAGTGTCTGGGGAAAAAAATAAAACACTTTTAAGAGAAGAACATATCGAGCTAGTACAGGCTGCCAAGTGAACTTGTGAGCTGACTGAATCACAAAGCTTTTGAAGCATAAATGTGTGAAAAGGATTATAAATTGCAACAACACTTCTAAAGTGAACACAAGTGAATTCGGGGAGCTGTGCTACAACCAAATTTAGGACACTAAACCAAAATAAGGAAACTACCTCTGGTCCGGTAAGACCTCAGCTGTAAAGCTGCTTCATCAAAAAGCAAAAGTAAGCAAGTAAAACTTACTGAAAGTTTAGGAGCCACAACCTCAAAGGCACAATCTCCTTTAGTACCAACATAAAGCTCTGAGGAGAGGACGTCAGAAACCTACTAGTGATCAGGGCTACTCACTAAGTAAGGGGAGTGTCTAACATTGCAGAACTCTAGTGTTTGCAAGGATCAGTTGGGGGAGTCAAGAAGATGACAACGTGACATGAAACCTTTTGGAGGACCTGGTCAAAACCTCCCTAAATATATATTTGCAGCATCATCCTGAGAGATACATATTCCAGGCTTGCAACAGGGGTACCTGAGACAAGATGCACAAGTGACATGGACTGGCTATCAGGGAGCTCCCAAAAGGGCAGGTCAGAGGTAGGAGTATCTGCTGCTGTCAACAACATCAGAGCAAGTCATAACGATACAGTAAGCCAGGCTGAGGCTCACCATAATTCAGAACTTTCATTTGTTTCAAACAGTTCGCGATTTCCCTTTCTTACTTTTCTTTTTTATTAGCAAATACAGTACTTAGTACCACCCTGTCCTCAAGACTCATATTGATACTTATATTGGTATTGGTACTAATGAATGTTTGGGCCAGATGAGTACTACTACTTTTACTAGTATGATTCATAATAATTTGCCTACATCACTTTTGTAAGTCCGCTGTGCCTACCCTTCACTGTGCTGCAGAATGGACACCATCATCTCAACAGCCAGAGCTCCAGCAATCATGGCCAGTCCTGGTCTGCTGACTGTACATTGCTGATCCAGTGTCCGATCCCTGGTTGACTGTTGACAACAACATAAAGAAAACAACATCAACAACATAAAGAAAACAACTGGCAATATAAGAACAGCAACAATGTTTTGGCAATTAGGTTACCAGGCAGGAAAACATTTATAACCATTATATTTTTAACGGGTTAAGATGACGCTCTTATACAAAGTGACTCGGGCTAAATGTCTAGTATGACCGTATGGGAGTCCTTTCAGTTAAGTAGCCTTTAAATTACACCATCCTACATACATGAATGTCTGTGTCCAAACTGCATAGCATTTCATTTAATAGTTGTCTGGAAATTACCCTCTGGACAAAGTGAGATCTATAGGGCTACACCACAAGCATGACTAAAACCACTTGAATGTTAGCAATATAGTTAAATTAAAAAATGACAACCCTTTACAAAAATAATGTTACAGCTCATTTTCACATTCCCAGCTTGTTTGGCTTTGTTATAACATCTGATCAATGATACAGTAGTGACAGACGGCATGTGTTTGACAATCCGTTGTACCATATGCTTCCATTCACAGACAGTGCACAGAGGAAAACAACACACAAGCCGCTTGTATTATCAAATTCATTTTGAATTTAGTGAGAGCTGGTTGTAGCTCTAATTCAAATGTTAATCTTACTATAATTTGTAACAGCGGGATGGAGCCATATGGTATTTATAGGAGAAGTCAGAGCTGAATAGAACAATTGACTGTGGCCTTCAATAGTTGATTAATTGCTTTTATAAATGACTCATATCAAAATGTCATGAGGGAGAGGGAACAAGAAAAAGACCAAAAAGAGAAACAAAGAGTGCCAGACGCACAAAATAAATGGACAGTCTGATTCTCTCAAGTGGACAGGTTGTGTCAGGCATTTCTACCCTTCCTTTCTAGATCACAATTAAAGGGGTGGTATTGTGCTCATTTTTAGGTTCAAAATCGTAATTACGGGTTGTACCAGAACAGGTTTACATGGTTTCATTTTCAAAAAACACCATATTTTCCTCATACTGCACATTGCTGCAGCTC
>JAPMOB010215928.1:0-11422 GCA_029875015.1 Lepomis gibbosus | reverse complement strand
CACACACACACACACACACACACACACACACACACACACACACACACACACACACACACACACGTCCAATAAATATGATGCATTTAATTAACTTCCCTGCATTCACCTGTGCTCTTAAGCTTTATCATGGAGGATTTAACCAGGTTCTTCCAGCCTCTGGCTCTCCATTATGTTTTGTATTTTATTTTATTATTTTAAAGTATCATCCTCAACATAAATTTGGTTTGCTTATTGAACTTTTATACAAACAAGCACATGTAATTCCTCTCAGTCTGACCAGGCACAAGTTTTTTTTAGTTGTTTTTTTTTACCGTTGCCCGAAAGGTTGAGAACGAAGGTTACGATATGGTAACCCTGGTTCTATAAGCACAGGCGGAGCCCTCTACTGGACTCTATGGGTACTACCTCCTCCAATCCTATGAAATTTTAGGACGTCACTACCGATACGCGTGTGACATATAAATAGCAGTGTCCCTACTGCCTCAGCAGCAGACTGCCTCTTCAGCAGACGGTGTCAGAGCGGCAGGGCTTATCGGAAGAGGGCTCCGCCTGTGCTTGTAGAACTAGGGTTACCATATCATAACCTTCGTTCTATCTCACACCTCTACTGGACTCTATGGGTACAGTGGGTAGAGCCCGATGACTGTCTGCCCTAGCCGCGACAAGCCAAAGTCCACCACGTCAACCCGGTTGGCCACAGGCCGACCCAAGCTCTCTTCCCAGTTGACCAAAGCCCAGGCTGTTGAGGTGCAAAATCTCTCAATCTCTCCATGACCATGAGGTCGTGAGTCAAAAAGAACCCTCATGCGCTTCTCGCGCAACGATTGCAGTAAGAGGCAGCTGCTGAGTGTGTGTGTGGGGGGGGCTAGCGAGTAGTTGATGGGGAGCCTAATGTAATTGTAGGCTACCCCTTGAAAGGAGAAGCATAGAAATTCCCTGTTACTGTGTCACCTCAACATGAAATAGACATCTTTCAGGTAGATGGCGGTGAACCGGTTGCCGGGCTGCACTGGCTCGAGCAGTTTCTTTATCATCAGCATGTGGAAACGCCCTTTTGTCCATTATGCTGGTTCAGGTGACGGAGATCCAGAATGGCTCAGAACCCTCTCGTTTTTTTGGGGACCAAAAAGTACATGGAGCAAGACCTCTGTGCATGTCATGCGTAGAGATACCCTAAGACAGCCTGCTTCAGCAGAAGTTGCTAGATCTCGGAGGCCAGGAAGTCCACTTCCTCTTAGAGGGTAGACTGGCTTTCATTATGTCAAGGAAAACTGGTGGTCTGCTGTCCATCCAGCTTGTCAGCATGCAGCGGCGTCGCCATTCTGCATAAAAATGTGTACATGTGAACAAGGCATCTTTGGCACTCTCCACTGCCAAACTTTCCATAAATGGACGTTTAGCCCAAGGGGCGGATGACTTCGAACAGGCTAGTGTCCCTGAATGCACCAGGGCCGGTTGTTCCCTGGTGTCTTTGAACGCAGCACTTCTTGCTGTTCTGTGGTGTCCTTGAATACCCCACGGTCTGTTGATCCGTTGGCGTCATGCTCCAATGACGGCCCAAAGTGCAACATTGTCACTCTGAGCGCGTCTTCAGTGGAGCAGTCAATATCAGTGAGCAGTTCGCCATTAGCTGAAGAAAAAAGGATGCTGAGGCAGTATGGGACACTGCTATTTATACGTCACGCACGTATCAGTAGCGACGTCCTATTGGTCGGCTACGTGCATGATAAAATTTCAGTGGGCAAGTGTGTGCGTGTGATTGGAGGAGGTAGTACCCATAGAGTCCAGTAGAGGGTGGAGCCTGTGTGAGCTAACAGACAGCAACACGTCTGCGGTTATTGATAGTATGACTTTACAGGTCAGTAGAATGGACCAAACAATATCTTTATAACGTATTACACAGTTGGGTTCCGAGAACTTGTTTTGGAGGTTTCATGGAATAAAGGTTAAGGTAACAGCTATAAATAAATGTTTTCCTTTAAAAAGGTCAAAAAGACAAAAAATGCTTTGTTGAGCAAAAATGTAATTGCTTTAGTTTTTAATTAAGGGAATTGTTTGGCGGTATGTTGTGCTGACGATAATGCTGAAAGTGCAAATAGTGCATTTAAGTTGAAGTCCAAATATATAAACCAGCTGCAATCCTCACTTTTTTCTCTTTTATGTTATGTCCTTTATGAACTGGGGGCACATTAGCTCTTGAAACAGGCCCCTAGAAAGCCACCACTGGTTCTGACAGTACTTATATTACTACTACTACTACTACAACAGTGTTGTACCTCCACTGAGAAAAAGTCAGAAATGGAGCTTGTTGGTTAAATGGAAAAGAAAGATGAGAAAAAGGAAAAATGGTTGTGTGAAAAACTTAAGACGGAGAGAATGGTGTCACTCTTCCCTCTTTCTTCCCCTCGACAGTCCCTCTGTTGTGTCAGTGTTTCTGATATACAACGCTACGTCACATTTACTTATGACGGTACTCAGGCATCCTCCCGCCAAATCCCTGTGGTCATGTCAGTTTTCTGAACCTGCCACTTTTGTGTCAACATCTATTCTGTTACAGTTTAGCCGGAACATTAGGCTTCAGGGCCCGACTGGAGTGACAAATCTCTGCCGTGCCCACTAGGATCCCTTTCATGGTCAGTTGCCTGGCAGATAGTCGCACGGGAGCTTGGAGGGTGGAGGCCGGTTTGTCGTGTGAATACTGATGATGTCACGTCTGACTGGTTTGTATTCAGCGATGAATCTGAGCGTATATCACAGGAGCTGGTGTCTCACTCAGCGAGCAGACAGATGTTAAGTCCAGTGGGAGTGGAGCTTGTAGAGGATGGATGAAGGGATATAAGGATGGAGAGGGACATGGATGAATGAAGGGATAAGGAGAAGAAGTGATCTTTCTGTCTCCTTTTCACTATCCAGTTCTCCATCTTTACATTCCCCCATCCATCTATCAGTTCATCCATCTCTATCAGGTCTACTCTTCATCTCTGCATATTTCAGTTACTCCATCCTTCTATTTCTTATCATTCTGTCTTGCATTCTGCTATCAGTCCATATCTCTATTCTTGTGCTCCCCCACACTTCTTAAAACCATCCTTCCACCTCTCCATCCCTACATTACCGTATCCCTCTATCTTGCCTTCATTTCATTCAGTCATTCCTCTATTTCACCATCATTACATTTGTATGTCATTGCATTCTTCCATTCTTTCTCCATCATTTTGTCTTTACATCACTCCATCAAACCACACAGATATTCCTATCAATTCATCTCTCCATCCCTCCATACTTACATGTCTCCATCTTTCCATAGCCCCATATTCCATTCTATTATGAAATCTCTCCACCCATGTGTTACTCTACCACTCTTTCCTTCTCTTTATCCCTCCATCCTATCTCCCCATCTATCATCCTCCTGCAATCTCTCCCAATCTCGCTGTTGCCTATCAATCCACCTCTTTCTTTGCTTTTGTCCATCCTTTTATCTCTCATCATCCCATCTCCACATCCTTCCCTCCTATTTTATTTTTATCTTCTCTCTGTTGTGGTGACAGCATTGTCAGACAATAGAGGACACAGTTGTTGTACCTTTTGTCAGTGCGGCCGTGTTCTCTCTCTCATACTGTATTTGTCACTTTGCTCTTTCAAACCTCCCATGTGACAGCAGCTCTTCAGCTCGTCCTGTTAGCTGACACTGATGTCACCCGGCACTCACCTTGTACCTTGTCACTACCTGTGATGTGTTGATTTCACTCACGCTGTTGCTGCAGCTGCGTGTGTGCATGTGCGTGTGTTAAAACATATTATGGTCATACAGTGACACACATGCACTCATAATTTTATTAGTAAGCGACCGTCTCTCTTTTTCTGGCAGGGTGTCACCTCTATGCACAAACCACTATATGGACACACACACACAAAACTGCCTCAGGTAGGCATCTGGGCTGCTGCTTCCCGGCATTGCAGGCTGTAAATGCGAAGTGAAGGCTTTATGACATAATGGTTGTGGCATGAGCAGAAGAGGCGAGTGTAGAGCCATTTTAAAAAGGCCACAGCTGCTACACTGCAGTGTGGGAAAATGCTTACACTGTTTATGACTTATTTCTAGTGACTGGGATGATCATACATTTATTATTAGTGGCCGTAGTCTCAAATGTTGTTGAGGTAATGGAAGCTAAAGTGCTGTAAAGTAGTTAATGCTTTGTTTTTTCTGACTGCGCTTCCTAGATCTCAGCAGTTAACATGGTGTATAATGTTATTATTTCTGATAGGAACAATGTGTAAAACCACACTGTAATTTAATTTTCACATTGCCAGGACTGATGGCTCAGATCTAAATATTTAGTTTTTGGTTGGCCAAGTACATTATGTGTGTGTTCTGATCTGCATGCTCAGAAGAATAGATGCCACTTCCTGCATTCTACTGTAAAAGTGAAAACAATTACAATACAGTAGACGTGTGTAAACCAGAAAACTGAAAATGCGGCCAAGCAGGTGAAAGAGTGCAAAGATGTTCTAAGCAGCTATTTTTGGGCAGAGGGGTGCCTGGATGGGAGATCAGAGTTAGCCATGGTCAGTCAGGTTGGACTTGATCATGTGGAAGATTTCATATAAAAAGAAATAATTTCAGAGGAATATGTTTTTTTTTTCTGCATAGTCTAAAACTTAGTCTGATCTCCTACAGATGTCAATTTATAAGAGAGCTGATTGCTCAAAAGGCTGTGATTTTATAGAATTGATCTCTTATCTGGAACATAAACTGCTCCCGAGTAGTTAGCCATTCAACATAAGATACAATGGCCTCTAAGAAGTGAACCACTGTTGGTACGGAAAACCCAGAATTAACCTCCTTAAAGTTACCTTGCTAAGCTTAAATCCTGCTTCATGTTACATTATCTGGGTAATCTGATCCATCCATACTCCAACAAAAAACACAAAGATGAAATAGTAACAGTTTTTTTTCCACAACAAGGTGCAGGCAGGTGAATGCTAACATTAGTCCAGATCTGAAGCAGCTGGCATTGGTAGGCAGTTTGCAGGCTGCAAGGCAGGAATCCTGAGGCAGAGAGGAAACACAACTGGATTTATTAGGCTGTACACAAACGAGAAATAACTGTTAAGAGAACTAAAGAACACTAGAAACATGAGTTGCCCTGAGGTACTGTACCACAAGGGGATAGGAATAATCTGGTGAGTCTCAGGACACTAGAAGTGTTTGAGCTGGAGGTAAAGATTGCTGTCAGATGTGCAGCTTTGCCAGGTGCCCAGACAGACACACTTACACACACATACGGACCAAGAAACACAGAGAAAATCCAGAGCCACAGCACCAGCTGTGACAATCCCAGTATTAATAAGCATTCACATCATGTGACTTTGGCCTAAACAGGTGAATCCGTCGGACACAATTCAATTCAGTGGGGCTTTACTGGTATGGAACACAGATGTTTACGTTGCCAAAGCAAATGTGAAATATAAACATGTATAAACAGAAGAATTGTGATTTTTCTGTTAAATACAGTGGCTTGATGGTAGATCCTCTGAAAGAAAAAAGAGCAAAAGGTTTGAGGGGTTTTTATCAGTCAAAGTAGCTGTAGTCCACAGCTCCAAACTCATTTTCTTTATGAGCTAAAACCTGACTCCAATTAGCTTTTTTGAGGTCATTAACTCAAGGGTTCACATACTTTTTCCACAAGCACTGAGTTATTTTAGCTGTTCTCAATAAAGACATGAGGGATCAGAATTTATTTTGAGTTAATATTTTAGACACGTTATATTTGTCAATACCCTTGACTTAGATGAAGATCAGATCACATTTTATGACAAATTTATGCAGAAAACCATGAAATTCAAAAGCATCACGCACTTTTTCTTGCCACTGTATGTATGGTCGGTGTTTACTGTTGTGAGAGCGGTCAGAGTGTTTCTAAAAGGGGGCTCGTAGGGGACTCTTCTGGGCTTAGCTCTTGTGTTTGGAGGGTGTCTAGGGGGCTGGATAAGAGGTGATTAAAGATGAGTGATCTCTTTTGAATGTTAATCATCAGTGGGTATCTGCTTAGTTCTATTCTTCATGTATTTGTTTTTCTACATGCATGTACAGCGTGTTTTTCTGTGTAGGAGAAAAATGTACCTTTTAAATGTAAGTTTCAAGTCTATGGCTCTGATTAACTATTTTACAGGACTTTACTGTAGTAAGTTTTATTAACAACTGATTACTGAGGACTCTATATCATAATCTGGAGAAAAAGGCTCTTATAGCCAGCGTCACTGCATTTACACTGCAGACTTTTCAGCTTTCCCAAATTCCCCATTATTTCAGTGGAGAATTCCCTGGCTGGCTGCTCAGAGAGAAAGATCCCAACATACATCACAACAGCCAGAGAATAAAGATTCAGAGAATAACTATGATCAGACCATATGCACCCATCAGCTATTTTCTTGTGCTGCTGGGAAGAGAGGACTCCTGTTTGAGAGTTTTATATGTATAATATACTGGATGCCACCATAATTAACCAAAGCCATACAGGGTATCTGTGCTGTGCTTCCCATCTGTCATTGCATCGGCATGTTTTTTTCCCTCCAAGTTTTAATTTGGCAGGGAGAGTGAAGTCAAAGGATTTCTTTAGGAGTTTTGGGTGGGTGTGGGGGGTATTGATTATCCTGCAAGGTGTTGTTCTGGCACGCGTGGCATGCTGTGCAGAATATTGATCATATTATTTGCATGTCAGTCCAGATGTTGGGGGAAGTTTATTTGATTTAAAGGCAGTAGGAGGTTGGTAGTTTCACTTCTTCAGCAGTTTTGTCTGAGCAGGGCTCTCATGGCAGACATATCACCACCAGGAAACTGCTATGTTAACCCCCTGTTCACAGACTCAAACACTGGAAATGCAACAAGATTAATTGTGACTGGATGCTAAAAAACCCCCAAACATGATGGTGGTGTCCACCAAACCTCAAAAGTTGCCTAGTGGCATGAAGTGGGGAAGTTACTTCAAATGTCCTCTGACACTCCGGAGGGACAACCTGGAGGCAACTAATCTTACTTGTTTTGTTTTACTCAAGATACAGGAGCAGTTATTTATTGCTGTTAGTCCCGTCTGTCTGTCTGTTTGCTTGCAGGTGGACCATGAGTGCAGCTGTGGCTTGCCAGCACTAACGACTGATGCATGACACCTGCTCGGCAGGGTTCAAAAGCCCCTCCAACAGCCTGCTATAGTTTCTCTCTCAGCCGTTCTCCAAGCCAGCAGACTCTACAAGAACAGTCTCCCTATACCACATTTACTATTTTGCTTGTTTATTTAATAAACTTAGAATGTGGTTTATTCATTTGCATTTTATTGTTCATGTTGCTTCCCTTGAGCCAGGGTCATAACATTCCAACTCATTTATGTAAAAGCACTGGAGAAAAAGCTGGTTGTTACAGTCAAAGGCTTCCTGATACATTATCATGATACTAAGATAGAAGTGACAAGTATCCAGATAAGAAAACAATGCAGGGAAACAAATTGTCCAGGTATTGGACAAACTTATGCCTTGTAAACAGGGGGTTAGTTGCCTTCTAAAGTCTCATTCGGACTAATATTACAGTGGGAGGTTAGTCCCCCATGTGCAAAGTGCTAATATTAATAAAGGCACTCAGTTATCACTGCCAGAGCAGCAGTGTTTTTCTATTTGTAGCTGTTACCTGTTTAACAAATACCTGCACTTGACTAACAACCTCCATACTGTATTTATAGTATTATGTTCAGTAACTATTTGTCTATCTTTCACCGGAGACCCATCGATGTGAGCACAGCTAAATGACTGAATATTATAAATGAGATTGTTGCCACACTTTTTAACAGTTAGGCAGTAACTAACGTTAATGTGGTGAATGGGTCTGCCACTGGGATGTCGTCCTACACCGTAATGTTGCATTATTGTATATTATGTGTGTCACAGAAGTTACAGCGACTAAGACTAGTAGAGAAGCTGTGTACCTGAGTATCAGTAAAATGCAAATAAATCTAAATTGAATATTATGAAGCAAATGGCGGCAGATAGGTGCTAACGTTAGTTGTTCACATGCTTAGTTTGCCTTTCCAATAGGGTGAAAGATGGCAGCTTGTTTGTACCTGAATCTGTGTCTGTCTCATATCTGTCGCTTTTTCAAGTGTGAAGGACATATTGAGTGACTGACAACTCCACAAGCCACCTTGGTTGTGTTGGTATTTTTAGGTTGTGACACTGTACTCCCAAACATAATTTTATTGCTTTTATGCCGGCTCGTCTGGCTGTTGGAATCCAACTCGTCTGAGCTCTCCTGTAGCTGCTGGTGAATCCTGTTGCTGCGTCATCTATTGCACAAGCCCTTGGTCTCTTGCAGTCTGCTTTTGATATTGTTCAGAACCGTTTAAAACAGCTTAAGATCGTCTTAAATATGGAAAAATCCAACGTAATGGTATTCAAAAACTTCAAGTGTCTCAACTTTTGAAGGAAATTAAAATGACTTTGTTCAGTTATAAATATTTAGGTATAATCACCGACTGTAAACTCAGTAGCTGTGTTTTATCTATAAGGCACTTTTTGGACTAGCTCCTACCTAAGAATCTTTTAAACAAGTACTCAAGGCCATTATGGATACGTTTGAAGGACGTCCTACATTTGTTGGTCCCCCGTGTCCAAACAGATTTAGGTAAAAAGCCTTCAAGTTTGCTGCACCTTCTGCTTGGAACCTTCCTCAGACTCATTCAAACAGACTGCCTTTATTTCTTAAACAGCTTGTTTTAGCTCTGAAGGACATGGAGCAGGTGAATATTGGTCATTGTTGCTGTTTATAAAGTTGTATTCTGCCTTATTCAACACAGGGGCTTGTGTTATTTATGTATGTACTGTATACTTGATGTCTGTTTATATGTTGGAGACGTATCCTGTATGTTCTTTTATGCTGCGTCTCTCTTGCAAAACAGATTTTAATCTCCAGGAAATGCACCTGATTAAATAAAGGTAAAAAAAGACAACTCTGCGTCGGTTCCAAAACAGGGTCACTCTGTGATTGAGTTGCAGAGAGATCTTTGTTTTGGATTTCTGATATTGCCTGTCGTCACCTGAATTTGATCCGACTCTACTTTGGCTTGAAGGGCACATAAAACGTTGTTGGTTTTATCCTTTTGTGGAGTTTGTGATGGAGTCTGCGTTGCTGCTGGTAGACAGTCATTTTTTGGTTTGAGCGGACTCCATCTTGTTACCTGCTGTGTTCATTTTGTGAATTTTGAATCAATGGGTAAGAGGCTCGGGAGTGTGCATGCAGTCACAGCTAACAGAAGTTCGACATAGGTACAGGTTACTAGACACAAAGCTCTACTGGGGCACAGGCCTCCTCATCTCATGTACATTTTTGATTTATTTTTGATTGAAGTATATGAATTGTGTAGGTATGTGCCTCACCAGCTTCCCTTGCTTTGCTCATTAATATTGGCACTGTCATGTCAGAAAGGGATTTGACAGGAGCATAAGCACCATGTCACCACCCAAGAAGAATTCTGTCATGGCCCTCCTACTTGACTTGACTTGTGAGCCATTTAAACAATCTTCCATTGCTGCACAGTCACACCTGACACTGCATTGTTCTCACTGCTACCTCTCCTTTAAAGCAGTCTGTCTCTGTAATAAGCCAGAATGAAACCACTTCTAGAAAAATGCTTAAAGTCTGGCTGAGGCTGCCTGGGTCTGTGCTGGTACTGGATTTGCTATTACTGGCTTATGATCCAGCATCTACTTTACTGACAAATTTAAGCATAGCACCTGTAAATAAGATATACAAGTACTTACTAGATATTATTGTTATCAGCTGCATCAGGCACAACTGGATCCCCCAGTCTCCTTAAATATTTTTAAAGCTAATATACTATTTATACTAGGACTGGGCGATATAGACAAATGTTTTCATGATAAAAAATTTCATATCATTTAAGATCAAAAAAAGGATAAATGTCAAATCATTACTTCTATTGAGTTTAAAGGTTCAAGGTTATTCCAGACATGCATTACTTGCCATTCTATAGAAACACAGACTATAAAAAAAGCATGCACATATTCAATTTGGTGTAGGTACTAGTGCAACTTCATGTAATATACCTATAATATTCCCAATATAATAATAATAATAATAATAATAATAATAATAATAATAATAATAATAATAAATTTTATTTCTCTCAAGGACACTGTACAGGGATGCAAAACTAGAAAACAGAACATTAAAACAAGCTAAAAGCAAAAAAATTACATCAAATGAGGTAAACAGTTTTAAACAGATGTGTTCTGAGTTACGATTTAAAACGGGAGAATGAATCGATGTTTCTAAGTTGGGGTGATAAAGAGTTCCAGAAACGGGGGGGCAGAGCGGCTCCCCATTGTGACAAACAGGGGGGACAGGTGTATGGAGGAAGAGGATCTAAGGGAGCGGGTGGAATATTACTGTACATTTTTAGTATATGTTTTTGTCTGGCTCTTTGTGTCAAGCAAAGGTTTGGCCCATTTCCGAACACATTGTAATTCATTCACTTGGGCAAACACAGAGTCATCATTCATCAGCTTGTGTTTACCCTCCCCACAAAAAAAAAAAAACTGTATACAGTGTATCTCTACTTGCCAAAAATGCAGTTGTATTGCATCATTGGCAAAAAAAAGTTAATCACCTTGCAACACCAAATAGGAAAAGATAAATGCAGCAGGAGAAGAAGAAGTGAAGGACGCAAAAGCGGACTGAAATGGTATAGCAACAGACTGACAGAGAAAAAAACAAAATTTGAAATAGAATGAAAAATAACCCCAAGCAGGGTGCCTATCTTGGCTCATCCATAGCTCCTGTTCATTCTAATTTATACATTAGCTGCTGAGGCACTGTTTCTGAGGACACACTCTGCAGACTCCTGGCTGTGGGAATAAATAGTGCTGACATAATGTTATGCACATTGCACCCCTAAAAGTAAACTTTAAGCTGTCTTCCTGGTGACTGGGTTCCAAGGCGCAGTCATGTATTGTGTCTGAAGTCGGAGATTAGTCTGTTTTTTTTCTCCATGTGATTTATCCCCAGTGAAAGAGAGAAACTCCTGGAGGGGCTTGATTTCCTCATATATTTTTATTCATCTCAATCGCAGTTTCCAGGCAAATGTGGACTCAAAATAACTGCTGCTTGATGTTAGAACAACATGTGGTAATAGCTATATGCAGAGCCGCTTGTCTGTGTCTACTTTTGTCTCTTTCTTAAGCTTTGTGTATCTTCTCTATTTGAAACTATTTCCTTCTCTGATCATTTTTAAAGTTTCATATTCAAGTTGAGTGCAGAAAGTGTTTTATCTTTTGCAGACAGTCATGAAATGCTTGCAGAAAACAGCTGTATGAACAGTGAGACAGGTGAGTCAAGCAGAGGAAAGAAGTGCAGTAC
>JAPMOB010215927.1:0-35344 GCA_029875015.1 Lepomis gibbosus | reverse complement strand
CTGGACTTTGGGCTTTTTCACTATGCAAACCTGTTACATGCACAAAAAAGATATATAACTCAATAAAGGAGAGGGAAAAGCCAAAAAGCAGAATACCACCTCTTTAAATCTCCCAACCACTCAGGGCCCAGGTGTAGCTCATGCAGCTGATGACAACCTATCAAAACCACATCCTGCAAGACAAGACAGATGGAAAAAAAAAACACAGGGCACCTAGTGCCTGGGAGAGGTCGTCACAATACATTATACTTTAAATAAACCTTGTTGTCTTTGTTAGTGATGTGAAGGGAAATCCACTTCCTATGGATTTGAGCAAGATATATTCATTACACATATTTTAACTCAAGGTTAACTCATAACCCTTCTCCAGAGATTTCGACTGAATACCACGGCTTTCTTCATCTGCTATACCTGAACCTTGAGTGTTGTATATGTCACCACAGAAATGGGTTCCCAAGGTCAAGAATGCAGCAGTTGATTATATTTTGTATTCTTAACACTTTCCACGAAATCTGAATATGAAAGTCCTTTAATCTATTAGTTGCAACTGGTTGCAGTAAAGTATGTTAGTTAATGATGTGAACTACTCCAAATTGCATTGTGTTTATGCTCCATGAAACACACCTAACTGCAAAATTCCGGGGATTATTTTATGAAGTACCATTCTCTTTCCCCAAATGAGTTCTACATTCATGCTCTATGAGTTAAATGTTCTGCGTGTAGTTAAGTTCCCATTTAGGTTTCCAACAATAAGCAGAACAGAACTCACTAATTACAAGCCATTTTGTCTGTACTCTGCTCTGTTCTTTGTGAGTTGTTGGCAAACACATACATTTAAACCATGAACACACATTTGCCATAGAAAAATGTTAACAACCAAACTGTGACTTTTAAACAGAATTTAATAAACCTATGGCACTGAGGACAGGATTCCATCTTTTTCACTGTTACTGTGACTCCTCAAGGCCCCTGGCCTCCAGTGAAGGTAACACTATCATCACAAGAGGAATTGAGCTAGATGTCCAGAGAGGATGAGATTAAAAACACATTCTGATAAGAGGAGTCTTTTCTGACTGCATTCTTCAGATTCTCTCAAGGGAGACAGATGTTTTCACTCTGACATCCTGCAAACATGTGTGTAGTTTGCTATGAAAATGTGGACTATGTCTATCGCAACAAAACACTACCTTATGCTGTTTATGAGCAGACTCAGCAGTGTTTCCCAGTTCAGTCTTATTAACATTAAGTTGTAACCTTTTACTGCTAATTAGGGTAGAGTGTGTTTGTGTAATCCAAATAACCGTGTACGGGCTGTGGCAGTGACCTAACACATCTGTGTAGATACACTTAAGCTCCTCAACATTTTGCATGTAGTCTGAGAATCTAAGTTTGCAAAACATTAGTTTTTTTCCTAAAATGTCTATACGAGTTTAAAAGATGATTCTGATTTATTAAAACTTGGGTATACAATATATTTGTAGTTTTGGTCATCATTTATATTGGTCATGGTACCATTTCACTTACCAGTTTTATTGCTGAGACAAGAAGTCCAATGGAATAAGAAACGTGCAGTCAGGCAGTCATACAGTTTTTACAAACAGCAAACAGAGTAAGTCATACTTAGAGGAGAAACCCAAGAGGGTCATTGAAAACATTTAGTTCAGTTTACAGATCAATTTCCTGGATAAAGAGTGACATAATGTGCTCACTCTCAGTTTTACCTCTGAATGAAGTGGTTTGGATAATCGGGCTAAACTATTGCCATGTTTCCAATCTGTCTGACTGCTTCTTGCCCCATTGGCCAAAAATACAATAATGAGATCCAAGTTATAATAAACCGGAAGTAAACACAACATTCAGCCTTTCACTCAGTATGACACATCTAGAAACACTGCTGTATGTTCAGTTGCTTTTGTGTTCAGAGGGTCTAGGAGCTCCAGGAGAAAGCATAATAAACAAAAAATCTAAATTACATAATTCAATAATATAGAATACAATCAATGAAAAAGAACAACCAATAACAGTAATGCTAATTACCTTTCTTTCTTTCTCCTGTTTAAAAAGTATGTGGACATACTTGTAATAACAGCGTGTATGTTATATACTTTTTGCACACCGTGTATTTAAAGCCCCTGAGGGTAACCCAGGAGTTTTCTCTCATTTGACCGGTTAGACCTCCTCTTAGAAGTAATTGACACTTCCCCTATTGTTCTGATGGGGCACCTTTCCTTTTCTTTTTTTATTACTATAACACATGTGTGGGTGGGCCGGGGCTTTAAAGGTGCAGCCAGTAAGTAAATGACCATAAACTCATAGAAAGGTGGGTGTGTAGAAGCTGACCAGGAAAATACTTGAACTTAATAAGATCTCTTGGTCACTTTGAATGCAGCAATTCCATGTGTCTATCACAAGCAACCAAATATGTACAAGAAAACCTGGGGTGACACAGATTTAGGCCAGTAATATTACATGTAGACTGCTTCTTGGACCTTTGTCATGCCTATTTAGCCAATACTTCAAAAAACAAACAGAAAAACAAATTAAAGACCTCTTTTGTAACATTCATGTCTCTGTTTTCATCTTTTCCACTTCCTGTTGTGGTAGTTTAATCACAAACTTAAGTTCAACCCACTCCTCAGTTTGTCTAACAGGAAAACATTCTTTCCATTCTGAGTCAGCGTTGTGAGACGTGTGAGACTCAGAGAAGATAAAGTGCCTCTGAGATATCTTTATCTTGCTTATTTCCAGATAAACAGAACAGCAAAGAATGCTGATAAACGTCACTTCATGGCTGTCAGAAGTATTGTCCCAGTCATTGTTTTACATTAAAAATACTTTAGTAGTTGAACTGAGTGGCCATCTACATGATGATTTCCTGTAATGTTACAGATATTATGCTTGTGCCACAGAAAATAAGACTGCAATGTCAAGTTGGCTTACAACCTCTGTTGTATTATTTACAAATAAAAACAATAATGCTAACAAAGAGAGCTATTGCCACAGGAAAAACAGAAAACAACAACAGCTTTCTTTTAAGCAGCTCCCTCCCTCCCGTCAGTTCAGGTTTTTGACTTGGCAATATTACTGCCAGATCGCCAAAGTCATGTGCTAGACTCTCTGCAAATGGTTTTGTTGAATTGTTTCTTAACAGCATCAGCCTGCAGTTCAGATTGTTGTCTCTATTGAATTTTACAAGAGCAAATTAAACAGCAAGCTCACGTATCTTTTATGTGCTTAGTGTTTATCTAGTGTATTTGTATTTATCGCCAGTGACAGAGTTTTTCCTTTGCCTGTATCTGAATTTACTGCGTTGAAAAAAAGTAGGTTAAAGGGTAACTTAAAGGGGAGCCGCACAGATTAAACACATCAAAGTCTGTCTACATGTGTTGGGGAGTATTGCTGCATATGTGAAAAAAGGTTGTTGGCTAGCAACTCTAGCCTACATTAGCCACTACTAGCAAAACACAACTGAATCTTCAACTGAACTGCCAGAATTTGAGTTGCATTGTGGGTAATTTAGGCTGCAAGTTTTGGCAAGGAAGAAAAATGTGTGGAAGAAAAATGGCAGTATTTTGATCCTTTTTTAAAAACTTCACATCCCTCAATGTTTTGGGAGTGTGTGGCTAAAAAAATCTTGTTTTTTCTTACCTCCAGTGGATTAACTTGTCACCTGGCTGCAGTTAAAAAGAAATATACTCTGGGATCCTGTGACCCTGATGGGTGTGGTTACTGGTGAGATGAAGCATATTTCTGCCCACACAAAACCACACCCATCAGTGATGCCAGGTGTGGTCATGACCACACATCATATCTCTTATCCAAGAAGGGACATAAGTTTGAATCTTTCAATCAGAGGACAGTGAAACACTGCTTTTCAGCCCGGTGTACAGTTATTAAGTGTCACTGATTAGCAGTGTTGGGCAGTAATGCGTGTAATATGATTATTTTTGCCAGTAACTAGAAGTGTAACGGATTACTTTTCCAAAACAGTAACATTGTTACAGTTACTAGTTAAGTAACGATGCGTTACTGCATTATTGAACGCACCATCCTTGACATGAATATGCGACTGCACTGCAGGTCAGCTGTTAGCCGAGAAGCTAAAGGCAGAATGGCGAACGAGGGAGAGAGGCGCTCTTTGGACAGCTGTAAGTAGCTACTGTAATTATTGTGTCAAAGTCTAAGATGCAAAGAACATTGTCAAATAACTAGTAACTTATTACAATTTCTAAGTAACTTGCCCAACTCCCTGGTTAGTATTTATTTCTACATGATGATGCATTTCACATCTGGCTCCATCAGTGGATTAAGCAATGCACCAAACAATATGCAGTAACTTGGATGAAATTAAAATCACCTACATATTTATTAATTTTTCTGTGGGAATAATAACATTGTAGTAATATCTAAAATTTCATGTGCATCTGACTTATTTTAATTGGGCAGCAGAAGTTTAGTTGAAATTGGGCAACATGATGCTCAAGTCCTTGTCCTGTAACTAGCTTTCGACTGATCTTAAATATAGCAGAGACAGCAGAGACATGTTTACCAATGAAACTCACCCTAACCACAGCTTAATTAAAAGGAAAAAGTTGATAATCACATAAAAATCTGTTTTTCAGCTGGTTGTATCTTCTCTAAACCGCAGCACATTTTAAAACCTTTAAGTAGACCCTTCTTCTGAAGTGCGTGACCTTGTTGGGAATAAACCAGCCTCCTCTGCTGTGTGAAGTGAGAGTCTAAACATATTCCAGCTCAGTGCCTTTCCACACCAGTTTGTTTTTTTGATCCTGTCACAAATTCCTACAATCTATTAAAACAGAATTTATGCAGATGTGATTCAAACAAACTGTTACCAAAGCAAATTCTCTAAGCTGTGGAATTTCACAACATTATTATGTACGCTGACATCTTGTGCAGCTGTGCCTCCTGAAGTCAATTCAATTTCAGAACTTGGGACAAACTACATGGTACTTGCCACATTTATTCAGATTCTATTAACCACAGTTCATAATGCAGATTGTGAGGATTTTACAAAAGCCCAGTTGGGAAAAACATGAACTTTAATCTGGTAAACTTCTGAAATTGCAGTCACTGTCCAACTAAATAGTACCTTCTTTATTTTAGTTGATTTAAAGGTATACTACAGATATTTATTATTACAATTCCACAAAGACTGGGGACTTGGGGGCCAAATGACACATTGAAATCATATGGGTTCAGCTCCAAAAATGCTCAGTCCTATTTCCCATAATAAAACGTAATAGCATCTCTAATTAGACTTACCCCACCAAGTTTGTAATGCAGGGTTTCATAATAAATTTGTAGTCTCAAAACCCTATCAGGGATGATCCTGATGACATCATCAGGATCGTCCCACCAGGCGTGGAACTAACCATGATGAGTAAACTGAACTTCATGTGAAAAGTCGAGTTGTTGAGTGAGCCTTTTTCATTGATAATTTTTATGATTATTTGCATGATGAAATGATTTAAATTGGCACACAGAATAGGCTGATTGCACTTGAGTTGATGTCCTACTGTGGGGAGATGGCTTTGCACCTCATGGTGAATACTGTGGTAGTAAGAAAAAGTTTTATCTTTTCCAACAAAGAGGAGACGGAGAAGAAATTTGCCAACCTGCACAGACAAAGAACCTTGCAGAGATAACTGCCGGTGTGACAACAATCCAAACTATAAGTTGGATCAGTATAATGTGATTTTATATGACTCATACCTCCAAATATCCAGAGAATTCAGAAAAAGTGAAAAATAATAACATGGGACAGAGACATGGATCACTCTCACCACACGGAGACGCTTGGACTGAGTTCATACAGTGCAGGATGGTACAGTGGATGAAACAGTGCTACGCAGCAATATAGAGATGAGCCTTATTAAATTGGCTTCTTCTAATAGTTCCAATAGAGATTTAGAGCTTCTTGAAGAATAAGGTGTTGTATTCTTTATTTTTGTTGTATTATGTATTATTTTGCCTCTCAATAATCACTCCTGCTGAATATGAAAATATAGTTTTAATGTTAAAACAAGCCAGGTGGATCTGTAGGCCTCCAGTTACAAACATTCATGCTCACACTGCTAAACTGCTGATATTCTGCATAACGTTTACCAGGTTCACCATTTTACCATTTTTAACATATCATTTGCTAGTTAGCACTAAGCAGAAAATACAACTGAGGCTAGAAGCTAGAAATCACCAAAGTGATTGTAGTTGCACTCCATCCAGTATTTCAGATATTTTTGTAAGTGACCAACGTTGCCGTCCCTAAAGCCATGCCACCTACTAGCATGGCTAAAAAGACTCAGTATAACCTAACCTAAAACAGCTAGGCACTATCAGGTTTTAGCAAACTTTATCCAAACAGGAGAAAATTGTGCATTCAGGGACTATTTCTATTCCACATGTATTTATGGCAGCAGTGTGTGTTCATGGTAATGAAGGAACATGTAACATAGTGTAGCTCAATGATATGTTTCCTTTTTCTTTTCTTTTGGGACAACAAGCTCTACAGAACTGAAGAAGAGGTTATAAGATTTTGATAAACAAACAATTCTTCTTAAATGTGGGATCAAATCATTGTTGATTTCATTTGATTTGTTGACAATAAGAGGACAAAGATGTAAAACTGCATGACATATCCTTCAATTGCGACTATTTTTCTCCATCTACTGATCTCCAATTATAAACATTATGAGGAATTATGGCCTGTAACAAAAGTAATAATTATATAGACAGTTGGTGTAGAAGAGCAAAGCAGATAGTCCAGCTGCCTGAGGCTAACATACTGCTTTGCTCTGTCCCCTGAACATGTCATTCTCTCAGCCCAGTGTTTTCCGAAAAGTATTATGTAACACTGAAGTCGTAATTTGCAAAATGTTTTTGCCAGCAAGAGGGACTCTATATTTAACTTTGTGTCTTTTCCAAATATTAAAACTTAATAAAATGAAAACATACTTCTGTGTGTCCTCACTGTGCTCTGCCAGTGATCTGTATTCATTTGTCTCACTTAATTTCCTCTGTAATCATACAAAGTCTAAAGGTGATGTCCCCAGGAGCACAACATGAATGAAGTGTACATGGTGGGTTTATAAAAGACCCCTTCAGTTTTGGCTGGCAGCAGGACCGTTTAAGTCAGAGTCAAGTCCTGCCGGATGTCTCGACTTTTAATAGAGAATTAGGAAATCTCCTGGATGAGAGATGTGAGGGTCCAGAGCCTGCGGCCATTATCTGGGAACTTGTGCTGAGGTCACATAGCTTGGAAAACAGCTGCATCGATAAACTGGATCTAATTCTCCCTTCGTGAGAAGGAATTTTCACGTTCTTTTGGTTCTCATGAGCTTTTTCGGGGATGATGGTGGGGCTGCATGGATTGGGGGGAGTCTTCAGGAGTTGTGTTTTTTTTGTGTCTGTATACAAGACAAATGTAAACAGTAAAACATTTTATTTTTCATGCTAGACCAAGGTAAAGTGGTGTTTGAATCCACAAGGCTTGTGGAATCGGTTTGGATGTGGCTTGTAATGACACAAAAAATGAAGTGCACGTTGAAAAGCTGCCACAGAATTTGAAACATAAATCTTTTCAATGTAGCCATGCAGTAATCTCTAAAAACCCATCACCTCAATGACATAATGCTGGAAAATTCACTTTTACCCTTTGGTCCTCTTTCCTGCAGATAGTCGCCTGTGCAATGTTTCCATCGCTGTCCTTCTCCTCACTCTTCCTCCCACCTCTTCTCTTTCTTTGGCTTCTACTGGCCCCTCACACCATCTCTCTCCTCCTCCTCCTCCCTCTGATCCCCTCTTCTTCCTTTTTTTTCCTCATCACCGTCCTCTGTTCAGTCTCCCACATCTTCTTGGAGTCTTCTCCCGGTCTCATGCTCATGACTCATCGTCCCACATGGAAACATTTTCTCTGTGGATGTGAGGGAGCTTTTACTGCTGTTAATGAAAACTTAAACAACGCCCCCTCCCCCTCTCCCATGCTGGTGCAAAAGGAAAGCCTGAAAAAAAGGGAAATCTGCTTTTTCTCCTCTTATCCAAATATTGCTTCTTTAGATGAAAGCTTAATAAACTTGTCTATGATGCATTTTAGTATCTGGTAATAGGGAGCAGTATGTGCATGCTCTGAAACCACACCAACTGTAAGTAAAGAATGCCCCCTACTGGCTCATGTTCTCTCTTATGTAACTTCTTCCCACATTGGCCTTCTTCGTTAGGTCAATAGTCAGGAGGTCAATTCTGAAAAATATTGATGTGACTTTTGCTGACATGTTTGGGTAGAAGCTGACAAGACAAGATTTCCAAAACAGCACACAGCAAACAGTAAACTATTTGGATTGAGTTGCTGCTTGGTTTGGGGTCATACAGTTTAGCATACAAACAGTTCTGCCAAGGATAAAGTAGCTGGGCTTGGTACTCGATCCTCACCAAAGTTGTGGAGAAGATTAGGGCACTTTCCATGCAGTTATTTTCCCTATTCCTAGTTTGCAGTGTCATATCCGGTGACAGCATGAAATCCCAACAGACTGTTAAGCATCTCATTTGGCATTTGGATATCATGAACTTTGATGTTGCTTGGATGTTGCGTGGTCTGGGCTGTTCGTCCAAATTTCTTGGCACATCTGTGTCCCTGTGCCTCTGATATCTTTTGGTTGTTGCATCAGATGCATGTAGAAGTATGCAGGTATCAGCTTCTTCATGTGCAGCCATACGTGCTGTCTCACTAGTATTTATTGCTGTCCTTATCAGTATGTATGGTCAGTTGAAGATCTCGTGCTGTTTTGATGCTTTGTGTGTTGTTCCTCAAATGTAAGTCGCTTTGGGTAAAAGCATCTGCCAAATGAGTACATGTATGTAAATATAATACAGCCTGCGGGTGAGAAACATCAATCCCAGCAGCTGATGCCACCGTGTTTAGCTCTTCTTTTTTTTTTACCCTTTATCGAGTGATGTTGGTACTGAGCACTACATCCATGGTGGCCCAGAATGGACAAACCAAACACTGACTCTAAAGAGGACCTTTTGTTTTTTTTGGCGGCCATCGCAGGTTCTCCTACGTGCTTGGAAACGGAGGATGACGCCAGGGGATTTAGCTGGTTGCAATATGCAATTTCACCGCTTGATGCCAGTAAATCCTACACACTGGTCCTATAAGATCCCACCTGTACATGAGATGCATGATATTGTATAAATCTTACGCAAGTTTTGTGAGCATGATTTAACTACTAAATGAAAAGGCCTGTAAAAGTCCCTAACAAAAAGGATATAAATATTAAGAGTCATAAATTTTGCTTTGCTTTACTTTAGCAGAGAGGTTTTCAAACTGGGAGGCACGCCACCCCTGGGTGGTGAAAGGGACATCCTTGAGAATTGACGTGAACATTTTTCAGTTTCCTTCATTATAAAAGTAATCCAGTGATGGTCGACTGTAATGTAATGTAATGTAAGTATATAACTCAACAAAGTATGTAACATGAGCCTAGTCTTTTTAGACATTTTAACGTGTAAATGTTACATATACCTTTAATGGTGCCAATTTGAAAATGTAAGCAAATATATAGAAGGTTAGGAAATACTGGACTCAAGATGTAGCCCACAGCTAACTGACTCCGTGGCACGTACCACCCTTGCAGCCCTCTATAACATCATGTTAGTGGCATGTGCTATGATGCGAGGCAGCAGTCACCTTTGACCACTGGAAAAAATGACCTCATGAACAAGAGCCCCTGTATCTTGGTGAGCACCTGTTCAAAAGACACAAGGCCATTGAGTTCCCACGAGTTTTCCTTTTTTTTACTCAAACATACTAACATTTAAAAACAAAAAACAAAGCAAGCTAAAGGACAAAAACATATTAACACTGTTCTAATATCCTTTTCTGTGTTTCTAAAATCTGTCTGAAGGCTCATTGCAAACAAAAATAAAAACAGTGATCTCAGCCACTTCAAAGGGAGAAGGTTGGAGTGGAAACATATGAATGAGAAAGACTTCTAAAATGTGCAGGGCATTTGTATAAAGCTGTAGGAAAATCTGCAAAGGCAAGACTGATCTGAAGTGCTGACTACTATTTTTATAACGACGGCTGTATTTTATTACAGTGTGTTGACCAGCACATTCTGTTTATGGTATGTCATGGTACAAACAGCAGTGGCCAGTGAAACTGAAAAAAATGCACGAAAGGTCAGCCTTTTGTCCAAAAGTATTGTTGATAAAGCTCAGTTAATGTTACCATTTTAGAGTTGAACTCAACATAAGGTCACAATCTTTAACTTTTCCTAAAGCAAGCAGTTACTGCTGTTTGCCTCTGTGGGGCACACACTACTTTCAGGCTGAAATACAGGCCATGCATGCATAGAACAAACAGAAAAGATCCCTATTAAAATAAGTCTAAAACCTTAACTGGCCTTCTTCATTGAACGGCTGACTATTAAACTGCTGGACCCGCAGCAGCAGTAAAAAGAACTACCACATACTGGAAATACAGTATGACCTCGTGTCCTTACTTCAAAGCATTCTCCCAGCTGGTTCACAACATTGCCTTGACATATTTTATGTATTATATAAACCTGTAAAACTGTGTTGTTTATCTGCACGCATCAAGTTACTCAGTATTTATGGTCTGACAGAGTTTTAAAGAGCACCAAAACTGTAAAGACTGTTTTTGCATCACATGCAGGATTTCAAATGTTCCAGTTTTGTGCTATACAGGGCTGATCTGTAAGAAACCTGTCAGTGTAAATACAAAGGTCCGAGCATTTAAAGTGCTGCGGAAGTGCTGAGGAATGCTTTAATCCAAAGCACTTTACTATTTACTATGCATTCACCCATGCAAGGGGCATACTGTCTGACCATCTGAAGGAATTGGGGGACAAAAATGACTTATTCATAAATACATAACTAAGCTATATATATACACGTTCCCCATATTCACTCCTAATTGTTGAAGAAATGGAGCGCTACCGGAATATAGTACGTAAGTATACTTTAAAGCTCCATAAACTGTTTCAATTTCCAAATGAGGAAAAGAATTGTCACACAGCTACTACTGCCTTTGTTGAATTTTGCTGACATTGTTTATCAGAATACTTTTGACTCTAATTCTCAACCCCTTAATGTAATTTACAAGATCCTCTGCATTTACATGAAGGTGTGCTGACAGACGTCATCGCTGCTCCCTGTGTGAAATCTTGAACTGGCTACCTCTAAAAAAGAAATTGGCAGATGTGCCTTTAAATATAAAGCCCTCCTGACTAAAACTACCTCGATGTTAACAGAAAATCAAAAAATTCATTTCACTTCTTTTACATTTCATTATTACTTTTTCTCAAAACACCATGCTGCTACCTTTAAAGCTAATGTCTTCCTGTCCTTTTAAAATCCCCTTAACATTTCATCCCCTCACTTTCTTTTAATCAGCTCTCTGTATAATCATTATTTCTTTTCATGTTGCTCTGTATGTACCTTTCTATGTACTTTGTGTGAGTGGTGCAGATTTCCGGCAATATTGTGCGGGAGGGTTGGTAAATGAGAGCCTCTTTTTACATGAATGTATGTCTCCTGTATGTCACTTGTGATCGTGTTTCTTTGTTTGTGGACCCCTGGAAAACGAGATAGTTAATCTCACTTTTAAATTACACTACTCTTTACTGAAAAAGTAATCATATTACCGTAAGGTTAATCTGTACCCACACCGTGATTAACGGACACAGAAATACACAACCTGAGTTTCTGTACATGAAAAGCTGGCTGTCGATGCCTCATATGGTACACAGAGGACTGCATCCACGTTTTACAGAACATGTAAACGAAATGTCATTTCGTGTTTTGCTTTAGTTTTGCATTTTTTAGAAAGCTTCAGTGGAATGAGCATAAGCCACTTGCAATACAGTAAGTTATAACATGCAACAAGTTCTTTCTATAATACTTTCACGTTGAAAAAAACCATGCGGTTGCCTGTAGCTCAGGCTTTGCAAGTCAGCTCAGCATTTCAGCCGTCCAATAGATCTGTGTGGGTGCATGTGGCTCTGTGTACAAATTTAGTACCGTTGTGACAGACTCGAGGTCAGCAGTAACACAGAGGAGCGAACAGGGTATCAGTTCTCTTCTCACACTTGTGCTGACTGACTCTGGCACGCTGCGCTGTCATGAGGCCAGAGCTGGTTCAACACATGCCTGGACATGGGTTTGAATCAACACATGTTTACACAGCATATACACAAACACAGGCCCCTAACGTTTCTATATATAGGCCAGAACAATATAAACCAGTAAGATTAATTCAGCTGATTATCGAATGAGCAAAAAAGCCACATTCACTGAATATTACAGAATAAACAATACAAAAGATTCCCATTTACACAGAGGATGTGGTCTCCATTGTTACTGAAATAGACTTAATAAGGCGAGCAACGAAGAACCAACACATCAAATGTAAGCATAATTAATTTCCATCTTTGCAGTCGTCTTCAATGTGCCATTTTTAACACAAAGCAAGGCAGTGAAATAAATCAGTTTCTCGCCACCATGAAGATGGAAGGAATGGCCCTGGTGTACATGGTTTCACTCATAATCACATCAAATATCTGCTACTTCCTTTTATGTCAAGCTGCACTATAGATCAAATCCAGTGTGTTTCAGATTATTCTTCAAAACAGGATGCAAAGGGGACTAAAACTGAAATACAAATGAAATCACCAGACTTCTATTGTTTTGCATTGACAAACAGATGGCAGCCAGATATGTCTAAGACAAAAATTCCATTACTACTTCATGTTAATTCAACTTAACGCTGACTTGTACTAAAACTTTAAAGTGATGGAACCATTTATGAAACAAGCTGAAACTCAACATCTCATCTTTCACAGTAAAGATGCTGTGCATGTTAGTAACGTACCTGAGATATACAAAGATCATTCTGATTATTTGCTCTACTATCACTAAGGTCTACTGTACATCAGTCATATGCTTCCTCACACATGTTCTTCCTCAAGTAAATGAATTGTTAATATCAGGCCACAGAAAAGTGCAAGCTTATTTTCATATGAAGCAAATGTGAAACCAGTAAACCCCGAAGGCAAAATATAATTAAATATTCAACCTCCTTGACTGAGTCCAGCCTGCTCTGTGAAGACCAACTTCAAACGAAACCCTTCAATAAAAGAAATAAAAGGAGCACTAAATTAGAAACAGCAAAATATTTATTCACCAGTCAAAACATAAACTTCAAAACATGAGGTCTGAGGAGCGAAATCCACACGGTGACGCATGCATGCCAAGACTTCTGTTACCTGACAAATTGAGTTTCAAGGCAACCTGTAGGGGCTAAAAGAGAATGCACGCAGTGGACAAACTAGCTTGTGTATTTCCACTGTGTGGAAAGGGTTTGTCAGGTTATCAATGAAAACATACTGACAGTGATGGGAAACATATTTCTTCTAATACCTCCTTTCAAATCAGACCCAAATGACAGGTGGGCTGGAGAGAGCAAGAGGACAGAAATAACACAATATAGCAGTGTGTCTGAAATTTTCAACAGGAATTAACAGGGGAAGCTATATTAGTCAATAAACATAAATAGGCAGGTCTTGGAGAAGAGCTTGCAGCATTCATGCAAGATGATAGGTGTGTTTTTGGTACATCATAATCAGGGGAGTGGGACTTTGCAGGAAGGAAGAAGAGTCTATCCAAACTTGTATTCCCCCCTTTGTACCAAGCAAGGCGAAAAGGGTGGCAGTCGTGGTGGTGGTGGGTTATCAGTTCTCCAGGAAAGCCACGTAGTCAGTGAGTCTGGCCAACTGCTGCTCATTTGGAACCAGTGAGACAGGGGGAGGATCTGTTGAGAGAGACGAAAGAGACAGAGGAGGAGAAGCTGAGTCAGAGGGGAATTCTCACTGTGCCAAGTCCTATCGATCTTCTTGCATCTCCCCGGCTTTAGCTTGGTGGCTGGAACACGTGTGCTGTTCTAACTCAGACAGACTCAGCAGGCCTCAGTTAACCACACTGTCAACATCTGAGGTCACCGCTTCCCCCGGCCTGTTAAACAACGCTACACAGTCTCCCCATGTGAGTGCGAGACACTCAGCCTGGAGATCATTACAACACTTTACATCTATCCTAACCAGAACGATTTTCTCTGTGAGATCCACTCAACAACCAATATTACCAAGCCATATTAAGTGCTAGCGGCGGTGTGGAAGGGGAATAGCCTGACATGTGAGGATTAATGGTGAGTGGGTTAGCGTTTTGTGCCTGACATGTGTGTGGCAGATGCTTCTGCAGTAATGTCGAATGATTACAGAGCAGAGAACAGATCACAGCCTCCTCCTTTACTGTTTGCATAAATCAGTAGGTTTCGCTTCCAAGATGGATCAATCAGTGGCTCTCTGGGCTTGAGGGCATATGATGATGTGATAGAAATGTTGACAAAATAAGGGAGCACAAAGGAAGACAAGAAATGGAATGGATGAGGGAAGCTTTGGAAATATGGACATGAGACAAGTAAGATTAAGCAAATCAAAACATTTCAAGAGATTCTAACAAAAAGGACCGTGTCGTTTGTCTTTCATTGAAATTAAAACGGCTCCAAAATCTCAGCACTCAACTTTTTTTTTTTTGTACGGCTAATAAAATCTAAAGCAAGAGGAAGGTGGGTGCTGGATTACTCATGACGAGAAGACCGTTTGGGCAACAGAATGGCGGGCTGATGGCGGGTACAAATTAAAAGCACAATACTGCCACCTACCTGGCTTTTTAGGCATCACCATCCTGGTAGTGGGGTCTGCCTGCCAGCCCTGGCTCACCACACCTGAGGACAAAGACAGAGGTGGAAAGAAGAGGAAAATACCCCCATCAGCAAATGTATAAATGTGATGGACATACATTAAATTAGTGTAGAAAACTGTAAAAAAATAAAAATAAATAAGGCATCTGTTTTATTACAAAATTATGTATCTTTTGAATTATTCATACACAATTACCAGTGATGGTATCAAATTTCCTATGAGGAGGTTGTGTAAGTTCAATCTTACCTTTTACTGCCTCTTCCACAGAGTATCCCACAAACGCAGCGAAATCCTCTGCTGTGATGGAAGTGTATGCCTGTGCCACTAGACTGTACGCCCTTTGCCGTGTGCTCTCTGTGAAGGATGCATTAACCACAGAACATACATATGAGTATAGGAGTGCATGTGCTAAAACTGTGCCCTGGTTCTATTCAAGGTGCATACAGTGCATGTATGTACAGTACATGGGCAACAGCAACTTACTGTGGACCTGCAGACACGAGAACAAATAAGTTATTATATGTTTTAACATGTTATTTAAGAGTCTTGATTCTTGTAAACAAATCTGCTAATTAACAACAGCACTGGGGATACTACACTGTGAATAACAATTAATCAAGATCGACATGAAGGGTCAGGAAGCCAGGGGCTGTGTTCTGTTAGGATCATTAGCAGTCACAGGTGAGTATGTTTAGGTTGAATGTCATGTGAATGCTCCTATGGTCTGGTAAGACCTGGTTTGAAGGTGCTTCCTTACACCACTGCATCTCCTCCTCCTCAATATTGTGGAATCTGCCAAAATGTGGAGGGAATTTATAAAAATCTGAGTTTTCCCTAGCATTAGAAGAATAGTCATCCCAGCACTTAAGCTATACAAACAGAAAAAAAAATGCTGCTAGGATTTGGTGTCAAATCGGCAGAGCAGATGCAACCACGAGCTTGTTGAAGACTTTACGGCTGTGTGGGCGGAGTTAGATATTCTATAAAAAGCCACACCTGGTCAAGCTTTGTAAACAAGGAGACGCGCTGTCTGTATGTGAGAGTCAGACCGTCCGACCCACCTATTACAGTGTGTTCGAGCAGCATAGAGGCTGTCCTGCAGAAGACCCGTGGGAAGAAAATGTCAGTGGTCAAGCAATAACCTATTTACAGTGCTGTTGCAATACATTCATTGTGAATTGTCCCCTATTAAATAGTAATAAAGTATTTTAATATCCTACTGCTGCATATTTTTATTATTTTCTTAATGAGTTGACATTTTATTTATCCACCACATGATTATGCACTCTTTCTGATGACAAAATGTGCTTCAGTTATAAAGCACAGGGCAAAAAAAACACCTAAAATTGGAAAAATTTTAACATATCATATAAGAAATTGACGTTCCATAATCTAACATGTTTAATAGACATTATATGAAGCATGCTTAAGATGAATCATTAACGTTATATGCCGAGCAGTGCATACACTACAGACACCGAAGTCGGTATCAGCAGGCACAGGCTTAGGCTTCAAAATGCCACAGCTGACCTATTTATCTAGCTTGACATGACGCTGTAGTTTGTGGAGATAACTTTGAGAGACGGCGGCATGCATTTTGCTGCTGCTCCTGCAGCTATCACGTAAATGCCTCAGGGTTGTGGCCTTTCGTGTTTTATAGCCTAGCAACGGTATATGTGTACCAACAGTCAGCCCCCAGTCTACTGCAGCAGCTAGCAGCAGTAACAATAACAAGTGGGATGAGGAAAGACAGCTGTGTGGGGAAGGCTGGAGATTTTTCAAGTGCTTTCTCATCCTGCTGTCCAAAGGGCTTCCTGTTCACCCTGTTTTTGTACTCGTCTAAAAACAAGTGGAAGGACTGAAAGTATTAACTTGGAAAACTGTTTCAAGGAAGTGTTTATGTATGAAGGTAGATCATTTTTATTTTCTTATGGTTTTAATCAAAGTTCTGTTTGTAGAATAACAGAGACTTAAAACTGACTGTCACAATGGAGGGGTCGCAGAGAAATGTGGATGAAACTGACTGAGAAGTTGTTTTGTTTCCTCGCTCTGACTAGTATAAAACTCTTATCTGTTAGAAGTGAAGTATATCTCACTTTGTAAAACTGCGTCATGTGTTGGGACAACTTTCTTGCACCTGACTGGCTGCATATTAGAAAAGAAATGGGGACAACAAAGCCAAGCAGATTATTTCAAAGGTACTTTTTGTGACCCAGTCCCCAGCAAGGCATTTATTTTTATAATGGCCTGTTGGGAGATGACTTTTGTGGCAACTGGACCAGCCTTTCTAAGTTTGCCCTTCTGACACTCCGGAGTTGGGTTGGAGCTGCTGAGCAAGACGTCCATGAGTGGGAGGATGGGGGTTTTATGGAGCAGAAACAGGACCTGGCCTGTCCTTCCCTAACAGTCTATTCTAAGTCCGCTATCACTTCTCACCCTCTCACCTCTTAAAAATAGCTCCCACTTTTCACCAGCAAAGGCAAAGCAGACAGGACATGGCAAGGGCTTTTATTTTTAAATACAGCCAATTGCCAAGTAAGAGCAGCAACAGACTGGGGATATGTTTATAACCAAAATAATATCTTCATATGTTTTCCTTCCTTTGTTTACTCCCTTAAATTAAACCTCATGTTTTTAGCAATAAAGCAAATATATGCTTAACTTCATGCAGCTTTATTCCACATTCCATTAAAGACAGATTTGGTGATTACAGGCAGATCAGCTGGTCACCAATTAAACACACGGTTAGACAAAGTGAGAAAAACGAAAAATTACCTACTTCCATAACCTACATATGAGGAAAATGAAGTGTGATCAGTCTCCAGACATTTACATTTATCTAGACCTATCTTTCCATTTAACTGGTTTAGAAGTACAAAAGTATAAAAAAAGAAGTTAAGAAAATGTACGAACACGACATTGAAATTAAATATTGCACTGAAAGTAAGGGCAATCCATTTACGCCCATATCTGCCGTAACTTCATATTTCTTTCAACATCAAATGCAGAGTCCCTGCCATAAACATGTGTCAAAAAAAACTTTCTAAAGCACAAATTACAGCATTTCCCACTAGTCCATAACCACTTCAATTGTCATTATTCCTCCTCCTCTTCCTCCTCCTCTGCATCCTCAAAATCCTCATCATCAACCACTCCAAAGTCCATTTTTGCAAGGACTGCTTCAACATGCTCTGTTGACAAGGTGAAGTGGTCCATCTTCTCGAAGCCGGGCTCTGGCCTCTCTTCCCCCAGTGAGCATTTAGCTGCATCTTTGGTCTGGGTGATAAGGCCCTTGGAGGCTACCAGAAACTCAGCAGCGCTACCCTGCTCCAGTGCCCTCACAGCTGTATCTGTGAGCTCTGTGCTAGCCTGCAGTCGTTCCCCATAACGCTGAGCCAGAGCCCGCAGAGCTGCCACCTTTTCATCTTGCTCTTTACCAATCTGCTCTAGTAGAATGGTCTTGCGCTCTTCCAGTACAGCATATAACAGGTCAAAGCGTTCAGCTAGCCCTTGCTTCGCATGCTGAGCATTCTCTTGCACAGCACGGCAGGCATCTTCCATCTGGTTGAGCAGGGCCTGAAGGCGTCCATTGCTGGCCACCAGGGTATCTATAGCATTACTCAGTTCACCCTTCTGCGCCTGGTAAACACTTGCTAAAGGTGCCACCTCACAGTCCTTATGCTGGCCAAACACTTTGCACATGGAGCAGGTGGGTACCTGACAGGTCACGCAATAAATGTTGATTTTCTCGTCCTCGTGTTCTTGGCACATCGGTTCTTTGGATTCTTTAGGCTTCAGGGTGGTTTCTGTGTTTCCACTGCCACTGCCTTCTTGCTGTTGCTTATAGATGTCGATAATATTTTCTACCAACAGGTTGCGCTGGAGCCCATGCACACCATGGCGGTCAAGCACAACCTCAAACCGGCAGGTAGGACAGCGAAAGACCCCACCAGAAAAGCGGTATGGGTTGCGCGAGTCGTAGAGGTCGCTGGCACAACTACGGCACAAGTTGTGCTGGCAGGGCAGGATGACCACAGGCTTGGTGAACATGTCCAGGCAGATGGGGCAGCTCAGCTGCTTCTCGAGGCTATCCATGGGGCTCGGGGGCCGAACCATAGATCCTGTCCTCTGGACGTCCATAATGGAAAAGTTACACAAAACTAAGAGCTTCACTTGCTCTCTGTTAGTTTAAAAACTAAAATAAAGGCTCTATGATCTTATCCTTAGTGTGCACTGTCACTTGTGAAACGCCTATATCTATTCTGGCTGAGAGCTAGAAGCTCTGTCCTTTATACCAGCCCCTCACAGCTGATGACATCCGATCCTTTCCACCATCCAGAGCACACATTCCTGCCTGCTTGCTGCCTTCGGATCTTTTCACAGAAATGCCGCCCCCCCCTACCAAGAGCATGTGTCACATGTCCCAGTGGGCACTGTGTCCTCTCTGACAGTGACAAAAGTGGCAGAATGGTCAGAGACCAGGGTCCATGTGACTGGCTCAGAGGAGCTCCGTTTGAGAGAGGGAGCTCAATCTAAATGGTAAACAAGTCCGTGTAAACATCCCGTGTCTCAGATGTTTTGACTATTTTATCTCTTTTGATTTGTTGTCATATACGTAGTTTGCTATGTGCTGTTTTCTTTACTACAGAAAAATACTGTAACTTCATCTTTTAGATTTTTCTTCATATACTTTTGACATTAATGTCTAAATTGAAATCAACAAATGACATTAAATGACAATGTTGATGATTATTTTCTGCTTTATAAAATCATTGATTGCATTAAGTCTTTTTAAACCAACCATTGCCTTGATAATGCTTTTCAAATATGAAGATTTACTTATTTTTCCTTAGACATCACTTGGACTCTAGTCATTTGTGATGCCCACTTTGTGTTATTTTTCTAATTCAGAGCCTAAACATGGCGAGTTTATGGCCTATAAGCTTGGGACTTGACAGTTTCTTGTGATGCAGTGGTTATTTAGATGAAAATCTTATTTTTGCAACAATTGATGGTTGGTTGAAAGATGGTTGTCTTAACTTAATCAATTGAAAGTGTAACAAACAGTATGTACCCGTTCACTTTGTAAAAATGTCTAACTTCTTTATGGGTAATTATGCATAATTTAAAAACAACTTTATTTAAACATTTTTAAATTAATAAAATGCAAGCATTTAGATTCAAACACGGAATTTTCCACGTTGATTCTAATCAATAGTTGTCCAAGTGTCTTATGACATACTGTATGTCAGCATCCTTGGCAGATGAACCCAAAGTACCGTAAACATGAGGGAGAAGCTATTCTTAAAGTCTTGCACAAGAGAACCATCACATGATGCGGATGTGTGTGTACAGGCCGTGGAAACAAATTTTCTCCAACGGTAAAATGTCAACAAACAATTGTGAGCTTGATGGCAATAATTTCAAATGGGACATTTCTCAAAAGTATGCATATGTTGCTCTAAGGTGATGTTTGAAATCAAGACAGCAGAAATATTTAAATGTTCAGAGTGTCCGTAGAAGTATATGTGCATGTAAACAATATCTTATTCTGAGTATTGTGTTGTAACTACTTGAACCAGCCTGGAAACTGTTATGTCCCACTGCTGGAAATGAAACAGTGTCATAAAGAGTAAAAATCTGCAACTTTTTATTTCCCGGGGTTGCATCATAGCCAAAACTCTGTTCAGCTGGTGCCCCCTGCTGATTGTTATTCTACATCACGCAGAGGAAATGTAAATATTCTATTCACTTCAATGAGAGCCAAATGTGTAAAGCACATACAAATAATTTAGAAGTGTCTTTATAATCTAAAAAGCTGTGAAAGGTCACACAAGACATGTTTTTTTTTAAATGTTTTAAATGTTGTTGTCGTTACCTCGCAGGGCCTCCATGACCGGAAGAATATTCTCTGACCATTGGAAAGCTGCGATGGCTGTGTAGATCCCTGGAAAGTCTCGCTGCCAAATGCGTTGGCCAACAGCCCAAATAGCTGTTAGTTCAGGGTTTGCCTGTATACAACGAGCAGAACAGCAATTCAAAAACATTCAGGGCATTGGTTTTCATGCTACTATAAAGAGCAGTCACACCCAAATACTTGTGCAACTGAATCACAGTGGTTACATTTTATAACTGTTAAGTCCATTTTAAACACCATACTATGTGTTTATGCAAGATGAGGCTTTGCCCCCCCTAAAACAAGCTCATAACATCAACATCTGACAAGGAGTTATGATCTGACTGGCAACAATATTATAGAATTACTTATAGCACAGATGACAGTCAAAAGCAAAACGAAAGCAGCTCTGGTTACCTGTTGGACAGAAGACAGTGACGCTAAATGTTCCCATTTGTAACTAATAACGAGTTAATTAACATACAATGGAGTTTTGTTTCTATAATGAGCACAGTCTGACATGGAGAGGAGTGAATTAAACACGTAAGTATTACATTTTGAGTGTTCAACTTGACTAACAGACTTCAGCTGATGTCAGATGTCCACATTTCTTTGCTTTTTAGACACTTATTTACTTTAAGTCTGGTATTTCAGAGTAAAAATATAAAGCACATGGTTCAGAGACTAATTGGTATTTACAATTGCAAATTGCCAAATATGGTAATGATTGCCATATAAAGCAGCACAAGCTGAATGATCACATGTACTGAAATGGGGTTCTTAGCGTGTCTACATGTTTTAACATGCTTACCGATTTTATTGCTTGGGGAGTCCGTTTCCACAGATACCTGGCATTATTCCTGTTGGACCCACATCACCAAATTAGACAACACACAGAATAAGTTAGCAGATGTGAGCAACAATAGAACACAGGCTTAGCAGTGATATAACTGAACAACCTTCAGGTACCTACAGGGCACCCGCTCCGGTTATTACTTTTTCAATAACTCCAAAAAGCCCAGTCATTTCCTATCTAAGGACCCAGATTGGTTATGGCTTTGAGTGGCATTTAGTTTATGATTTAACATTTAATAGAGATGCAGCATAGGGAAAGAATATGAAAGAACTAACGTTATGCTATCCATGAAGTAAAAATCTAAAAAGGGGAGAAATTCACGCCATAATCATTTCAATATGTTTTTCAATGAAAACGCAAATATCGTATCGCAATTGTAATCTCAGCCAAAATTATCGCAATAACATATTTTCTTCAAAATCGTTCACCGCTACTGTAGAGAAAGAGAGAAAACCCTGTCAGCAGGTGAGGAAGGACAGACACAGTTGACTTACATGTCATTATGAAGTAAATAGAGCGCAAGCAACTGAGCGTAGACTTGAGGTGTTGCAATGCCCCCTGGAGCCTGTGAAACATAAATGCAGTTAAAGATTGAAGCTACCAATATGTAGAAAACCAAGCTATCGTGACTTCCCCAACAATCCATGCTGTATATCTCGAAGTATATTCGCTAATAGACATTACTAATAATAAGTAATATAACTAATAAGTAATGTAACGTTCGCAGCTACTGCCTCCGACTGCCAGAACTAAGTAAGCTCTCCTGTCAGCTGTGTTTCCTTATCTAGCATTGGTCCCTTACCTCACAATGTATCCATATTTATGAACGTATATGCGCCACCCAGAAAACATATGACTCACGTTATGAGAGTCTAAATACAACAATACTGAAATATTATCTGTAAGTTAGCTATGTTTACCAACATAACGAAGAGATCTGTGGCAATCAAAGTTAGCTAACTGGCTACTAGTAGTAGCAGTAGGACAAGTAAACCCAAGCAGTAACGCTAAACCTGCCATTTCAGTTTAAATGAAGACAGATTATGTTGGTATTGCTAGCACTGATACATGTACGAGCTACCTTTTAGCATGAGTTAAGTAAAATTAGAGACATTAGTGGAAACATACGGTAGCTTCTTAGCCATAACGTTAGCCTAAGCTGGTCATGAGCTAACGTTAACTGTCAGTAACACTACTACCAAGCCTTGAGAGGCAGAAAACACATAAAACAACATTTATTGTTGGCAGGATAAAAATCGAAATTTCACGAGTCAGTACTTTACTTACCTCGAGCTCTTGAGCTTCACACTGCTCTAATAATTTATCATAATTTTCCTCCATAATCACAGCAGTAGGCATGGTGATGCCTAGCTGTTGCATCGGAAACTTCTTCCTCTGTTTAATATCAGTAGATTAGCAGCACGTCAGGGGTGTTGCTGCCCCCCACTGGATGAAGCACAGACGACAGGATGTAGAAAGAAGAAGAAGAAAGAAGATTATTTATCCCATCCATCCATCGTTAAAACTATGTTGTTATTATTAATATTTTTATTATGCACACACAAACACAGGTCGAACAAACAAACACATGCACAAACAGGATGCAACAAAAGATGGAGAGATGTCAGTGACGGCACCTTTGGCAGTGCCCAGGAGGTGAATTGGTAACTCCCCAGGTACTCGTCCACATTGTGTAGGCTGGATCTGCTCCAAGCAGGACTCGAATCGGTAGTGATGTTACTCTTCACCTCTGAAAGAAAGAAAGAAAGAAAGAAAGAAAGAAAGAAAGAAAGAAAGAAAGAAAGAAAGAAAGAAAGAAAGAAAGAAAGAAAGAACAACAAATCCACCAAGAAAAAGAAAAAGTACTTTTTGCTTTACTGCACCGGTGTGATGAAAAGAGAGCTGAGCCGAAAGGCAAAGCTCTCGATACCGGTCAATTTTCATTCCTGCCCTCACCTATGGTCATGAAGGCTGGGTCGTGACCGAAAGAACTACATTGCGGGTTCAAGCGGCCAAAATGAGATTACTAGGAGGGTGGCTGGTGTCTCCCTTAGTGAGAGGTCGAGTCATACGTGAGGAACTCAGAGTTGAGCCGCTGCTCTTTTCGTTGAAAGGAGCCCGTTGAGATGGTTCGGGCATCTGGTAAGGATGCCCCCTGGGCGCCTCCCTAGGGAGGTGTTCAAATATATTTAGTAAACAGACATAAAACTACCACAATGCCATGTATGCTCCTGCCCATTGTCCTGCCCACAAGTGAATTGAGGGTTTTGTGTTGTTTTATGGTTACTAGAGAATACAAACCAGGAGAGAAAAGTTATTGGAGAAAACATGTGTAATCTAAATTCATCTTTCTTTCTGTGCCAAAGCTTTAGGTCGTCACCAGCATTAAGGTCATGATTTCTCTAAATGTCTTTCAAAACTTTGCGGTTTGCTACAGTCTCTTCCAAATGATGTTACACATACTGTTTGAAACTTATTTTAAATTCACATCTCTTTTATGATGCTTCAGTTTAAAGATCCGTTTCCTCAAGGTAACAACTACAATGTTTGCTTTTATCTTTTGTGCTATTGCATAGATTCAGTCATTTTTAAGCTTCTAGTTGCAACAATACATGTTGCAGTAATTCCAGAGTTGGGATGCAACTAATGTAATGTAAGTGCATTTACACCACTACATCTCAGAGGCAAATGTATTACTCTTTACTCCACTACATTTGTCTGATATCTATACTAGTTACCTCTCAGATTGCATTTTATACCCTTCCTTTCCAGTGAAAGCCATGTATTAATGTATGGATTAGCTGGAAAGTGAATCGTCAAAAAGCTGAAAACTGTTCTTGTTAAGGTTGGGTGGTGGTTGAACTCAGGTGCTAACGCAGACCCGGTGAAGGTAAGGAGAAAAGGGTTTATTCTTGAGAACAAAAAACAATAACTAGGCAAGGGTTGGGAAGGCCAGACTGGGAAGCTAGGGAGCTTGTGGATCCAGGAGCGTGGCTGGTGAGGCAGCAGAGGTCTGGAAACAAAGTGAAGAGACAAAAAACTGTTAGGAACAAACTTTAGGGCGAAGGCTCGAGAAGAACGAGAATCGTCTGAGTTTAGGCCGACAACTGTTACCACGGATGGGGAAAAACAATCTGGCACCGGCCCCCCAGTAGGTTGGAGCTTAAGAGCAGAGCGGTGATGCGTAGATCTGCTCCAGGTGTAGAGGAGAGGTGTACAGCTGCCACGCCCCCTGCACAGAGACAACCACAGAGAGGACACATCCCAAGCAGCCATACAACCCAAGTCCTAACAGTTTTGGCTGTTTTTTAAGCTCATGAAACTGACTTTCTAGAGATACGTGGTTCTCAGAGGACAGTGTCCTCAACATAATGAGGTCATAATGTTGACCTTCATAGAACATGATGCCTCCTGTAGCAACGTGTTAAGTTATTAAAATTTAAGTTGTTAAAATCAGTGGAACCTTAAAAAACTACAGTACAGCAGTGAAATGCAATAACCGCATTATTGCACGAAACTTGCATGCTTTTACTTTAACCTTTAATTTTCACAGTGTGGCATTGCTACTTTGCTAAAGTAAAGGATCCAAATACTTCTTTCACCACAGAATTATTCCCCACCGGGAATCACGTGAGAAAAATTTAATTATATGAAGATTATAATTATAATAATTATATTAACAATAAATAAATTGTAGAATAAGTAAGTGCTGAAATTGTTACAATAAGAGTATTTTATGCTCATATAAAGGGACAGAATAAATCAGAATCACCACAAGGTTTATTCAGTTGGAACTTTCAATCATATCACATGATCTTTACCCACAGATGGAGCTGGCTAGTCATCAGAGAATTGCAAATGTTGGAATTGCTATTTCATTTGTGCACTTCTCTGACAAACGTCAGTTTAATTTCAGTATTCCACTACACTGTGTCAGGGTGTTCTTTACTTTACTGCTAATTCAAGCTCAAACATTTCAGTAGTCTATTATTTAATGCTACTTGTCTCTCAAACCATTTCTGTACTTGAAAAGGAGTCAATCCACATGAAAAAAACTTCCTGTCGGTTACTGCCTGGCTTTTGCTATGAAAAAAAAAAATTACTGAAGCTTTGGCACCATCTTTCAAAAACTCCTTAAAAAACTACAATATCTGGACATTCAGAAGAATCTCACGTTGCCAGATGAAGGTTATGAGGCATCTTTGGAACGTTGTGGTCTTGTGAATTCAAGGTTTGAAAATAATGCATGAGATCAAGCATGATTTCAATGACTTTAACATTTGCATAAACGCTGGCACACATGTTCTTTCAGGAAGGAGTGGATTCCATTGTAAGTGGAACTGCAGCGCTTTGGTGCCTAATTATGCAGTGACTAAAGTCACCACTTGCAAGCAGCATTGCTCAGTTTTAAGGTTTACAAGGTTTTAAAAAGGCACTGCAGTTCTCTAGAGCTTCTTGTGTGTCAGAGCATTGATTTGTAATACTTTCTGTTTGAAGGTAAAATATACTGTGTTTCTGATCTGTTGCCACCTTATGAACCATCCAGACCACTCCGAGTCTAAGGCAGTTCTTATATCTGTTAACTAGTTTGTTGTTTTGTTCTGTTTTATTCATCCTGGTCTGTTCCCATTTGCTCTGGTTTTAGTCCACATGTCAGTCTGTGTGTCTCTGTGTCTTGCCTTGTTTCCTGTTTCAGTCTGAAGATGTCAGTGTTTGCTGTCTTGGTCTAGTTTTGCTTCCTGTTCTGCCCCCTTTGTTTGCCTTAGTATTTAAAGCCTGTGTTCTGTTCATTCTGCGTTGGTTCATTGTAGCTTGTTGTGCGCTGTCCATTCTGTTCTTGTCTTGCCAAACCTTTGTCTCATACTTGAATTAAACAATCCATCTATGACAACCCCAGACAATTGTTGCTTTGGTCACATCCTTAATAATTCAAGTTTCTTGAGACCAGAATCCCTGTTGTGACAGACTAATGGAGAGGATCAGAGGGATACAAAGTAGTGGTGTAACAGTTTAAAAGTCCTTAAACAGAATCCCGCAGACACATGCAGGAATCAACTATTACCACAAGAAAAATACTAGAATATCTTTCCTCCCTTAATGAGTGGATTCTAAAACTGCAAACTAGTCATGATCAGGTTGTCAGACTATTTCTACTATGGAGGGTTAATCACAATTTTAAAAACAGCCATTTCATGCAGGTTTACTTTCATGTTCTTCACAGATGTGATGATACGTGTTTGCAAAGTAGAGATGGAGTTGACAGAATAAAGTCAGTTGTAAATAATAATAACAAACTGCAGTTCTAATATACAGTTTTTTTCTTGGCTTCTCTGCTGTGAATGTATCTCAGTGTTTTGCTTTGTGAACCAACCTCTGCAGTATCAATGGAATTCATAATGACTAGTGTTCCTTATTCTTCATATAAAATGCTTTCAGTTGCTGTTCACTTTGTGTACATCTCTGTGTGGGTTTCAGAGAGGGTTAATTGGAACAACCAACCAAATGCTGAAATGTGGAGAGCAGCTCACAAAAACAGACTTTCAGGGAACGGTAAGGAAAAATGCTGCCTAATTTACAAGTCTCTAATAGTCTAACTTAGAAGAAAGATATAGTGAAATAGTTATGTACAATATGGAATGATTTTATTTCAATTTTGAAAACTGTTATGCTTTACTTTACGGCTTTGATCTTTGAATTGTAAATAGCTTTTAGTGACACTGAATGCATGGCTGAGTTTATAGAAGAGAAGATGTGGTGAGAGCCATTGCCGGTTTGCTTCACTTTTCCTTAACTGGCAAATGAAGTAATTTGAGGTATTGACTTTTTCCACATAAAATAGTATTGTTTCATCAATTAAAGAAAACATCAGAATACTCATCATGCAAAATTCCCCATTTCAGCTGATCACTTGATTGGTCAAATTTTTGGTCCAATTGGGGCAGCAACCTTAGGCCAACACAAATGATGCAGTCCACCATAATTCCGCATGAGTTCCATCGTCTCAAATTGATGAATTGTATTGGAGTAGAAGTAGAAATTATTTTTAAAAAATGGAAATACATACAAACATACAAACACACACGCACACACGCTAACAGTTCAATCCTGTAGCAATTTTCCCCAGAAATAACCTATAAAAGCTAATTAGTAGAAAGTTTTAACTTGAGAAGTATTCAGTATTGTTCAATTCAGGATGCTCAAACATATATTCTACAAAAATTGATTGATAGAAGATTCTATTTCTCTGTTCTTGTAACCATTTACAATGACAATATGTTTTATTGAATAAAGAACCGCAGCACATTTTTGTAATTGCTCTGCATATTTTTCTTGGCCCGACCCTTTTCATATGAACAGAATGCTGATTCAAAATTGAGCCAGAACACAACAGAAACGCTTTCCCAGGTAATCCATTTATCTTTACTTAAACCAGTAAACTTTACTCACCCTTTTTTTAATTTCCCCTCACAATATAGTGTGATCTTTCACTTGCATCCATTGACTTTTCAACCAAATACTGGGGAAGCTTAGGTTTGGACTCCATGTTAAAAGATATTATTGATTCATCCAATTGCGTTGGGTATAATTCTGCTCTTTTCAACTTATTCAACTGTAACTGTTATGAGAAATGAACAGAGGTCTGAACCCAAAAGCACGACAACCAGGGGATTCAGTAGTAGAGGCAATTTATTGCAAAACACAAAGGCCAAGGTTATGAGGTAACCGGGAACTATCCGAATCCAGAGGGGAACCAGATGAGACAGGGAAGGCAGGCGGAGAGCCGAGGCGGGCAGGCTGAGACAGTGAGGTAGGCTGGTGGGCAGGCTGGAGACTGGCAGGCTGGGGGGATGATCTCTGGGAGGCAAAAGCAAACAAAAGTCAGAGTTTTGCGGAAGAGAAAATTCAATTACACTTAAAATCACTGCAGAGTTTGCCAGGGTGTGTACCACGTGAGATACGCATTCTGGCGAATTCTGGCGAGCAGGACCGGGGTAGATAAGAGGCTGTAGATTGCAAACGGGATGCAGGTGTGGGAGAACGAAGAGCCAGATCCAGAAAAACCACGCCCACCTGCAGACAGACAGACTAACAAGAAAGACAGATACAATAGGATGGGGAGACAACAGAGAACATGAGGTAAACAGAAGGGGGAATCCTACTGGGCATAACAGTAACATTGCACGGCTGAATAAAACATTCACCCTGACTGCTGACCAGCCAAGGAGAAACCTGCTCTATCTCTAAAATGAAGTGAGACATTTATTTGTGTAAAATCAGTTCCAACAGCGTGTTGTCACTTTGCATCCAGCATTGAGGTCATCTCAATTGTACTTGTAACAAGGTGGGGGAGTCGTGCCGCACGTGACTGTGCACCTCTGAATTGTTGTGACCAGGCACCCACTGTGCACGCTGAGCTTTGCATTTCATCATTCACAATGTCACGATCTTCACAACACTTTACAGCTCTTAATACGATGCAGCAGCTCATCAAAACGGGATGAGGACATACAGAAGTAAGTGAAGTGCATTCTTTGTTTAAAAAAGTGGCTATAGAGACCGACCATCTACTCTTTTGCTTTTTAATAGCCATAAACAGATCAGTTGTTCCTCAGCAGGACAACCTACATAGCCATTATTGGTTTACGATGTCCTGCTGGTAACACTATTTGGCTTGTTGCTTATTCACTGAATGTATTGTTTGTATGCCCCCTGGTGTTGTGGAGAATACTGCATCAAACAACACGAACATAAAAAGCCTCTGCGTGCGGACTGCAAGACACACTTATTCTTGGCACCAAGATTACAGAATCCCCCTTTATTGGCATTGCCACAACCTCTACCATGCCTCTCCTCACACAGAGACACTCAGTGATTCATCAAGATATCCAAAAAAAGCAGTCAACTAAATATCTTCAGTTCCAGGAAATAACATTTTGTCGGTGCAAAACTCCACTCTGCACAATGTGCCAGTATTAAAATCTAGACTGCCGCTGAATTTTTCGATATTCAACCAAGACCATAATCTTTCTCTAACTTTAACTAAGTGCTGTGTGCCTAAACATCTTTTTCCCAAATTATTCTATATGTCATATATTATAGCTATCATATTGCTATGAGTGGACATCCTCTAAAGTAGACCTTCATCTTATCTGTGCTCCTTTCTTTTTTAAATATTAATTGAATTTCCTTGAATATTGCAGAAACCCTTCACTCTCCATCTCCGACTAGAAAACCCACCAAAGTGGGTCATTTTTGCGGTAAATATTTAATTGTAAATAATTTGTCAGGGCTTCATCTACAGGAGGCCTGGAATCGCTGACTGTGCGTCAGCCCAAAGTCATTCAAATCAGCAAATCACTCTTGAACCTTGAATTATTTGACATGAACTGTGGAAAACAAATCAAGTATCCTACATTGTCAGTGATGTTTTACGAATACGTCCAAAATGAAACTTTTGCAACTGAGCAGATTTGTTCCAGTGTTTTCCATACCATTGTTTTAGTCACGGACAGAATCGCGGAGTTTGACAATATAAATGGAATTAACTATAGGCTAACTTATAATATATCATAGAATCTGCCAAAATATTGATGCAATTGATAAAAATCTGGATTTTCCTTTTCAGTACAGCATTTTTCCCCACAGCACTGTTTCTGTCCTCTCTGATATTAATTCATTTTGTAATATTTTCCTATTGAACTGACAGCCAATATTACTGTATGTAAGATGATGATCTGTCTCTATGATGGGCACACGGTCCATGTTACAACGACAGCTTTTAAATCAGTCTCTCCTTACTCACTCACTGCGCTTAAACACAACATGCATCTGCCTTCTTTTCACTGCAACTCTGCATCGCGATGTAACGTTATAAATTCATTATACTTTAAAAAGTAACAGTGGCAGTAAAACCTTTTCTCATATTGTGATGATTAAACTTTGCAATCAATTCACAATTCACCTGCGTGCTGAAGCATGTGGAGGGAGGTTTCATGATCCCTCTGTTTTTTTTACATATTGCACCCTGTGTAGAGCCTCATAAACACACAACATGGACAAAAAGAGGATCCATATGAAGATTTTTAAGTACAGCATGGGTGGCACAGCTTGAGAGAGAGGGAGGGGCAAGAGGGAGAGACGTGTGTGAGAAGCCATTTCTTGTGAGCTGTCTTAGATGAACAGAAGAGGTGATGATGAGCATAAAGGCAACGCAAAAATGTGTGCGCTGGTTTATGACAACACCATGTATCTGTTACATGCCTGCTCCCCCACACTAGTAGTTTTGGGGGGGGGGTACTCCTGAGAAAAATCCTAGAGGAACACTGTGTTCCTTAAAAACAATGGACTTTTTTCAGAATCAACTTGAAATTGGGTGGCATTATGTTTCTTTCCAAACTACGACAGTGTACATTGTAGGTGGGAAAAAATTACTCATTGTTCATATAAAAAAACATTTTTTAATTTACAAGAAAGAAAAACTCAGAAAAGGGTACATTATAAAGGGGGTTCACATTTTGTGGCAGGTTGAAATTCTGAAAGAATGTGTATACCACTATAAATTTTGCTAGGAAAAAGGAAACTTCTTTATATTCACCAAGGTTAATAATATACATCTTGAGTAACTGATGTAATTGAGGTGGGAATTAAACTGAACAAACTGTATCGACCGTGTAGCTATTTCAATAAATATCCTTACAAAAGGTTACAGCCCGTCTGGATCTAGGATGACCTAATTATCATGGAAAAACATTTGCTTTATGAGGAAAAAGATATGATTGCCTTGGTTATTCAGTAGACATTCTCAATTCAGTGCAGTGAATAATGCAAAGTTCAATATGTCAAGATGAATAAAATAAACAATCCTCATGTTGCTATTTTTTATTTAACTTTGACTTCAATGGCCCTAATACGTCATTTGGTGATGTGTATTAGTAACATATAAATGTAAGTTCAAGGAGACAGGGTTTGATATCAGACATTTAGGCAGCGTCCTGATTTGGCAACCATTTTGATTTAAAGGATTTTCTTCTCCAAGTTTCCTCTGGACATCTTATTCCTTCTCACCTAGTCCCCAAAACTGAGATTATGCTTCACCAAAAAATATTTAAGTGTCTCTGTGAATCTAAGCAGAAAAGGAATTTATGCGTAACTGTAAGTCACAGAGACAAAAAATATTTAAGTGTCTCTGTGAATCTAAGCAGAAAAGGAATTTATGCGTAACTGTAAGTCACAGAGACTTGCAGAGGAGCTGAAGGGAAATCCTCCCAAATCACCACAGCACATCGTGTGGACCAGCATGACAAGCAAGTTGATTACTTGATTCAATTCCTGTTGAGACAAAAAATGTTAGGACCAGGACTCTACTCAACTGCTCAACTGCAGAGACCAAAAATTGGTGAAGTCATTTAAGAGTCACTTGAAAATGTTGTTTTTGCTGACCTCTAGTGGTTTTATGTCTCACCTTGCAGCAGTGCTGTGTACTTAAGGATGTGTGAGCACATTGTGACATAACTATTGAGTGTGGTTACCTTTTTATATTCAGTCTACGGTGATTACAAGCGCACTTCCAAACCACACCCAAAAACAAACATCTGTCATGCTGTGTGTTTAGAGGTGAATCTGGCCTTTGACCAGAAAGGGTAGTGATACACTGCTTTCAGCATGGTGTTAAATTACTCTTAAGGTAAGATTTAAGGTGGAGAAAAGTCTTTTTAAAAAATTTTCCCTTAATGCTTACTGCTCAATAACTGGTAGGTTTCTTTGGGCTTGCTGTGAATTAGATCCAACATGAAGCACTTCAGCACAGCAACATAATATTTCATCTTGGCACAGTCCCAAACCCCTTTGATCCACCAGTTTGTTATGTTCTCCCGCCAAGAACAGTGTAGTTCATCACCATTCATCTTCTTTCTAAGGGGTAAAAATCACAGATGGTAGGTGGGTGCACATCAACATATTTCTGATATTCCCTTAAGGGATGGAACATGCAATATTTATGATTTTACTGTGTGTAAAAATGAAATATGTTTGATCTGTATGTAATTGCCCCTTGAATTGCTCCTTGAACTTCTTCAGTTGTTTAATGTATGTGTTTAGGCAAATACACTCCATACACATGCACACATCTGAATAATTCCTTCTTAAGTACTTCACAATTCAGTTACATTGACTTACTCCACAGTTCATTTCTGTTTGGAGGATCTTTAGTAGAATTTGCTCAAATGTGTGTCTGTTTTAATGTCCTGTATGCTGATAAACTGGCATATCAGGTATTTTCCCAGTGGGCCGACGTTGTTTAAGGCCCACTGGGAAAATCTCCATAGCCTGTTGATTCCCTAAACAAGAACACTGTGTCCCACTTTGAAACTTGATGGACTGAGATAGGAAAACAGAAATGACAATAGAAATGCACATTACATTATTTATAAAGTCTATTTTTCAATTACTACATTACTCAATTCAAAATGAAGTATTAATAAACCTGGTCTTCATAGGTGAATCATGAACACTCTCCCCTCCTTTATCATTGCAGACCCTTGATGGAATTCCAAACTAATGTACACTAGGGCCTATATTTTGATAATTAAATGTGTATTATTAGCCTAAATCTTTCTTATTTCTTATTAAATTACTACTTATGTGTCTGACTGTATACCTCAACCTTAACAAATAAATGTAGACATGTGCATCATTTGCATTGTAACACTATTTTTTAACAAATAGGCAGCTTATGAAATCCAGCTTAATCAATCAAAAATATATAAGTTTTCTGAAATCATTACCTCTGCATACTGTCACACATCCGACAGGCCACAGTGCACAACACAGAACATTGGCCGACAAATTGTGCAGTTTGGCTTGGTCATCAAGTAGGCTATTTGATTTCTCCCGCTCTCCTTGTTGTCTGTCCTTTTTGCATCCGCTTTCGTTTCAGAGGGGACTCCCTGGCATGAGACCCGCCCTTATTTAACTTCGATTGGCTCTGAACCTGACGGTATTAATCAAACCAACAATGTCAGCGAGTATTACCCCATCAGGGGTAGAAAAGAAAAAAAATCTTCACATAATGCGGCTGGGATGATTTGCATGGGATGCTGCGTAAGACAACTTACGTCCCATATTAGTTCAAAACGCGTGCGTTATTTAGTTCTCAAATACAGGACTATTCTGTATTTTAAGGGATGGGTGGTAACCCTAGTTACAATTTTGGGTTTTATTCATATACTTTAAAAAGATTTATTAAAAGCTTCTTTCTTTTCACATTTTTATTTACAGCATAATATGTTGATATTTATATTATAATTGGCTGCATATTAACTTATTGGGAGAAAACCAGTAGTTCTATGAAAATGAAGTGTTGAACACCCCCATATGGCCAAAATTGTTTTATTCTGCTTCATAACAGCTCTGCGAAGATTGGACTGTGAGACTGTGAGTTGAATCAGGCTCCAACTATCGAATAATTGAATTTTTGACTAAATAACTTGCAGTTTTAATTAGCCTATGCTATGACAATATAGAAATGGAGCATCTCTCTCTAATTTCTCCTTTTCATTTCTCATTTCAATTAGCTTTTATTGCCATGAATGTTTAGGTAAATCTAGGCAATTTGGCCAAAACAGAAATTCACATAAAAAAAAAATATATAAGCTAATAAATTCATCATTCATCATCATTCATTCCTCCTTATTCTGCTCTGATCCATCAATTTTCATCTGTATGAAATATGTCTAACTCGTGATATAGCAGCCTGCTTATCAAAAGATGTCTAAACAATTGGTGTTGCTAGGCAACCAGGCGTGGTGCAGCTGTTTCTATGAGTGTGTTTTCAGAATTTGCTCAGAATTCACTAAAAAATAATTTGTTCTTCTTTGCTGTTTTTTAATGCAGATATATCTACTACTCAGATATAGCCTACTTACTGCTGTTATTAATAAATATTTAAACATACAGTTTCTGATGCTAGTTTTTATCTTTTCAATTAATCTTCTACACCCATGCACCACTTTTATTATCTGCAATAAGAAGCTACTCTTTATATGTCTTTCTCTTAAAAGACTAGGCTACATCCATCCATCCATCATTAACCGTTTATCCTGCGTACAGGGTCGCGGGGGGGCCGGAGCCTATCCCAGCTGACATTGGGCGAAAGGCGGGGTACACCCTAGACAGATCACCAGTCCATCGCCGACTAGGCTACATGCTTTCAAAAAATAAAAGGAGCTTTACACACAACCTTATCAGAGGTAGTGATGATGACCCGTAGTGTTAGCCTATACATTTGATGTAGTGTTGATGTGGGTGTGTGTAGTGGTCATTTACATTTTAAAGGATTGTAAATCAATTCAAGTAAATGTTACTACAACATAGTCTACTTTAATTGTGTAAAATGTAATTTCCCAACAACACAAATGCTAGTGAAAATGTTGTGTTGTGACTAGTAACTTTGGAAAACCACATAGTGGCTGTTGAGCAAAAAAAAAAAGTAATGTCGAGCCCTGGTGAAATTGCAAATAGGGACAGGGTTACTGAGTGGTTCCTTTAAATAAAAATTTATTTGATAGCAAAACATTCAAAATTGAGATAATGGTATGCATGCAAACACAGAAAACAGACTGCTGTGGATTTAGCATGGAATACATTTTTAAAATGTCTTATCTTCATTTGAAATACTAAAAGATGCATAAACATGCATAAACAGCTGTGCATCTCACTTTCGCCCTGTTCCCCTGACACACACACACACACACACACACACACACACACACACACACACACACACACACACAC
>JAPMOB010215925.1:0-17814 GCA_029875015.1 Lepomis gibbosus | reverse complement strand
AAAAAAAAAAAAAAAAAACAACTTTCAAAACCTTTTAAACCAACCTGGGAAAGACATAGTCTGCTCTCTGGATCAACCTCCATACACTTCTCAATGACCTCCGGCAGTCTCTGCAGTGTTGGGCAGTGAGAGAGGAGCATCACATGATCCATTCTGCTGCCTTTGCATACAGTGTTTTTTAAAAGATCCCTCATGGAATTCAGAGTGGTCTTCATCAGGTCACATTCCATACTGACACTGGGCAGGACAGCAACAAGCCTAAGCAGTAAGGTAACCGTTGGGTGACTTGTTGACTCAGGATGGACAAGTGTTTCAGCGATGGATGTTGGAGGAGCAACATCTTGGTACTTCTCGCTCCAGACAGAAGCCCAGGCGCTTATTTCTTGCTCGGCTGCATCAGGCTCGGGGATATCTGTAAGGTAGGGGCTGAATGGCTTGTCTGCGGACTCTGATAGAATGGGCTGTGGATTGCAGGAGGGCAGCAATGACAGGATTGACAGGGCCTTTAAGTGACTGTCTGAGAAGCTGTACTTCATTTCATCAATGAGACTTCTGAGGAGAGGAACACTTAGATTCTCTCTGTAATATATTTCAGGAGATTCATAGCTGTTAGCTTCCTCAGAAAAGCACACTTGTTCAGGAGCTACCTTGGTTGCTAGCTGGAATGCCTGCTCAAACCAAGTGGAGTGCACAGTGCTCACGTTTTCTAACATTTTGTTAAGATTCTCTATGATGGAGGGGATTTTTTCCACTTCACAGAGAATATCAGCAGGGTTTCCACAGCGGAAGACAGTGCTACAGTTACGAAGAGGAGCACAAGCATTCTTCAGAATCACAAGGGTGACAATGAAATCCATATTTCTCAGAGCAATAGAGAGAACTTGTGCATGCATCGATTTGGCACCTATAGCACTAGAGCTAACAGCGTCTAGGCAGCTTAGGATACCCTCTAATGTGTCTGCAAGTATGTCAAAGAAGTCCTCTCTCTTTTTCCATCTGGAGCAACAGGTTTCTGGTATTTCCTCCAGGGCCTCTCTTGGCATATTCAAAAGCCCATCAACAGCCTGTGCAAGCTGTCCCTCCAGACAAGGAGATTCATCAAAGAACAGCAGCAGGTCTTCTGTGATAGCCAACATTTTTGCTACTGAAGGGCAAGGCACGCTTCCTGCCAGCCAATGGGCAAGGCCGCAAGACTCACTGGGTGTTACCACAGAGAGCGGATAGCTCTTGAGGAAATCCAAAGACATTTTCTTCAGGCTTTGATAACCTGAGCCCAAGTGCATGAATGCTTGTCCACGACACTGAGACATTGGTAAGCCCCAGTCTTCAGTGAGAATCTTTGCGAGGTTATTCGCTTGTATATCAACATTACAGTTTTCATCAAATGGTAAGAAACCCATGAGCTCTACTTTAGGAGCAGAATCTCCAACATACCTGACGAAAACAGGTAGGTGTGTCTTGTCAGTAATTTTCACAGGTTTGTCTGTGATTAGGGAGAAGAACGGCGATTCCTGTATTTCCTTGAGAATGACATCTCGGATTCCATTTATGAGGAGGTTGACCATTTCGTTGTCGCCTATCCAAGATGCGCATTTGCTCTCACTTCCAAACCAGTGGCACATGCTGAGCTCCTGGATGAAAAGCTCTCGGTCCTCTTCTGAGAGGTCCAAGAGGCAGCGATTCTTTTTCCCCAGTAGTGCGGCCAGTCTGAATACTGATGCCATACTTTGACGGTTATCTCCTGCGTGCCCATTCTCATCTGCTGGTTTCATGTCCTGGTCCTCCATCTTGTCAGGAGATTGTTCCATTTTAGGCTCTTCCGATTCCTCCTTTTCACATTCAACTAAGCAAGAAGAACAGACAACACAACACCGGTTATGAGAAACATTAAATCATGGCACCTTTGTCATCTCATGTAGTACTTTGGAGTCGTTATTAAACGTAATAAAAATATCCACACCTTCCATATTATTTTCAGAGTTCCTGATGAAACTTTTGGATTCCTTGTCCTGTGAATATAAACACATAAACAAAAATAAGTCAGACATTCATAATATTAATTAAATATAAAAAAATAAAATAAGAACTAACTAGAAAGTAAAGTCACTTATTAAAATGACAAGCACGTACCAGACAGATACCCTCCAAGGCTTGCGGAGTAACCTTCAAACACTGGGTTACCATGCGGTCCAGGTCTCTGCTGAAGTCCGTGCCCACCTGCAGCATAGCCAAGCACGGGGACCTGTCTTTAGGATTTGTATTTCTCAGGTACTCTTGGAACTTCTTGTGGCGCATTACAACGCCACAGTCTTCCAGTGCTGTGCTGGGTAGCACAGACATAATCCTCAGCAGTGCATTGATGTTCCCAAAGTACTGCATGAGTGGCAGACGCAAAGTGTGGAATATTGAGCCTGGGATGGTCACGGATGCTACTTTGGTCTTCCATGTTACTCTCCAACAGCACAGCTCTGTGAAGAAGTTGTCAGCATCGGGAAGATCACTGCTGTAGAGAGGCGGCTTTGACTTCAAGCTCTCAAACATGTAACTCACTGTGACTGAGCATGGGACTAGGGAGAGGAAGTTGAGAGCTTCTTTGTGGTCCTCTGAAAAATGATCCTTCACGGCATTGATAAGGTTATCTACCAGGGGCACACTTAAGCCGTCTTTGTAAAAACCGACTGGCTTCATCATGCCGTCTCTCGGTAAAGAGTTTTCAGGCACTTCAATCTGCACTCTCAGACTCTGTGCCATTGCACAGGCCTCATCAAACCAGTTCTGGTGAAAAACCTTCATATTTGTTTTTACTCGGTTCAAAGTGGCCACAATCCCACTGATCTGGCAAAGTTGGGAAGCAGCACTGAAGTGGTCCTTCTGGAGCCCTGCACTCAGCTCTCTGGTGAAAGAGGATGCATTCTTCAAGACCACCATAGCAATGATGAAATCAAATTCCATTACCTTGCGGAGGAGTGCCCCAGCTTGTTCAGACACAAAGGCTTTCCACCTCTGTGGGTTGTTTTTGATTTTCTCCAGACATTCCACCAGGGGCTCCAGCATCTGCACAAACACCTCATAAGAATCATGCTTCTCTTGCCAAAGGGCACAGAACTTCCCCTGTAACTCTTGGACCTTTTCATAGCTCTCTCTAAGACCATAGGCTATTACATGATCTAGCTGTTTTTGTAGAGTGGCACTGCTGCCGAAAAACATCAAAACCTCTTCAAATGTATCCAGGGCTCTCTTAACAGCAGGCACTGGGATAGATTTTGACCACCATGTGTTGAAAGAGTAGGAAGAGCAGTGTGTGCTTATAGCAAGAGGATAGTTCTCCTGGACTTTGCATGCAAAGGCTTTCAGCTTGTAGGAAACATCACCAGAGCCTAGGTATGCTTGACCTCTGCAGTTACTCAAATCAAGATGCCAATCAACTGTGACGATTTCCAGGAGACGCTGTACCATGGCATCACAATCAAGGTCTGCCTCAAGGAACCCCATCAGCTCTAACCGCATGACATCAAAACTGTCCACAAACCTAAGGAAAAGCGGGAGATAGTTCTTCTCCCCCATCTTCACAACACGGTCGATGAACAAGGAAAAGAATGAACTCCCCACTTCCATGAGTATTCCCTCCCTGACAGCATTCTCGCACACGGTGAGAACTTCTTTCATTTCAGATTTAGTCACATACTCAACCTCCCCATCCTGAGCAGAAGCGTCACCATGCTGCCTACTCTGACTGCTGTATGCAGCCGTCACTGCAGCCTGTAGAGCAGATTTAAGAGCTTCTCTATCGGTCTCTGCACACTTGAGCTCCACAAGCCTCTCAGCATCCATCTCTAGGTTTATGAGCTGTAATTCTTCTTCGGTGTCCTTTTCAGCATGGTTTCCATGGGATGCCACTGAAGGTGAGAATGGTATTGTAAGTTAATAGTGCAATTACACACATTCATAAATAAGCAGATTAATGCTTAATGAAGATTGTTTTTCAACAGAAACTCCACTCAAGTCCAATAGACTTTTAATGGCAACACCTTTTGTAACTTGGCCATCAATGTGAATGCTTCCTATCTTTGTGTCTAAAGCTCTATTTCGAGAACAACAAACCAGTAAATCTTTTTTATGTGATAGAATAGCAGTGTGATTAACCACAATTGCGGGATGCTGAAATGGTGAATAATTTCAAAGACATTTTACCTTGTGAAGGCTTCTCCTTTGTGTCATCATCCTGTAACAAACACCGAGTATAATTTAATTTCAGGTAGTACAGCTGTGTTAGCCCTTAAGGGTGGCAATAAAATATTGAGAGTACTCTGCTTATGAATCTACTCACCATTTGAAGCAATTGCAGGATGTCAGGATGCTTCTGGGCATATGATTCCACCATTTGTTCGACATTAAAGTGGACATCTTGGTTCACGTAGACATATGCCATGCTGCATTGTCTTTGGTCCACTGCTGTGGCTCTCAGGTACGAGTGGCACCGCTCCAATACCATATGGTATTGACCATACACATCTGCCTCTGCATTTACACACGGAACAGTGCCCAATACCCTCAGCAAGCTCTGCACATTCGGGTAAAACCCAATATCTGGAATCTTGAGCGTAGCAAACACTGTGGTTGGTAGTATCCTGCGTTTGCTCGCATGCCTCCACTTCACTTCCCAACAACCAAGCTCTTCGTAGAATGTGTCAGGCCTTGCAAGGTTGTTCAAGTTGGCATCGGCTACTTTATCCCTGCGAATGCTGAAATTGTGGTCAGCCATGTAAGATGGCACTAACGAGAGCCAGCGGAGAATCCTCACCATCTCTGTGCTGAACACTCTCTTCACCTCTGCAACTAGATACTGCAAGATGGGCCGGCTCAGAGTCTCTCTGTAAAAGTCCTCCAGTGGTGTTTCAGTTGTGTCTCCTTGGTCCATCTCTGGTTTGGTGACCTCCACTCCCAGCTTCTTTGCTCTGCCAGCTGCATCTGAAAACCATTTCCTATGGAATATTGCAAGCTCCTGTTGGTATTTGCTTACCAGCTTTAAGGCATTGGAAATAGTGTACTGCAAGGTACTGCTGATGCTAATTATTCCCCTGAGACTCGAGTTGAGTATGCTCACACAACAGAGGGTGTTCTTCAGAACAACAAGTGTGATGATGAAATTGAAATTCTTCAAAACTGGCTTGAGCTTAGCCATCTGTTCAGCAGTATCTTCATCTACCTTTGAAATCATCTCATTGATGCAGTTCAGAAACGGCTCCAGAATATCCAACATGGTCTGGAAAGCGTCTGTGCCATATTCCCAATTCTCACTGACAGCTGCTTTGATCCTGTCCACTTCCCCTTTTACGTGCCCGTATGTCGTCTGGATCTTTCCCTCCAATCTTTTGCACAGCTCTGGTGTTCTCCTGAGTAATGAAGCCACCTCCTCTACAGTGTTTGCAACATTTTGAATGGAGGGCACAGGCATGCAGCGAATAATCCATATGTTGAAGGCATATGGGTCACTCGGTGACAGAACTACTTGGGGAAACTCCTGCAGAATCCTGCAGGTAAGGTCTCGCATTTTCTGACACATGCTACCTGTAACCAGATAACTTAGTCCTCTGCAGTGCTCCATCCTTAGCCCCCACTTGTTTCGTAACTCTGAGAGGAGCATGTAAAACAGATTCTCTGCATCCATGTCGCATGGCAGGAACCCAATGAGGTGCTTTTGTGGGAACCCATCTACTGTGACAGACCTGATGAAAACTGGGATCTGCTCCTTTCCCTCTATACTCGTCACATCCTGAAGCAGAATGGAGAAGAATCGTGCCTGTCTGAGGCTGTTTTGGATCTCCTCCCGCATGAGGTCTTCGCTGAACTGGAGGATTTCTTTCTTGTCAATTTTCTCCACACAGATACGATTAAGTGCCTGTTGACCTCTTGCACCTCCAATCGGCTCATCAGTGTTTGCACCATTGATGCTGAATCCAGTCAGTGCCAGGATTTCCTTGAAATAGACTTTCAGAGTCTCTTTTGCTTTGGAGCTGCCTACATCCTCTTGGGTTTGGTTATCTTTTTGCACTTCAGGCGTTCCACTGTTCTCTCCAGTTATTTCTCTTGTCTCCTCAGTCACTTCTGTTATTGATGTGTTTTCTGATGGGAAAGAGGAAAAAACAATTGAAAGCTTGAGATGATTTTATAGTTAGCTCATTCAATCAGGAAATCTATATTTACAAATAGAGCTAATGCATTTTAACATAGACAAAAACTCAAGTGGTGTAAATGAGGCAATTTTTCAAGAATAACATGAACCAGTTACTCTACCTTTTGTTTTCTTCACAGAAGGAGGTTCCTCTTCCGACTAGGAGAGGGAAAGGAAATTACAGGTTTGCATGTGTACTGTTGTACTGTCTCATGAAAAATGTGAAAAGAAACATTTAAAATATTGAATTAAACACTTACAGGATCTCTGGCTCGTTTCCTGTTGCAGGTCGATTGATTATTCAGAGGCGCAGTGAAGTCAAATATTGTTGGAATAGCATCTTCCCGTAAGATGCTAATGGAGGCGCTCTGAAAAACAAAAAGCTTATACTGAAATATTCTGTGAGAAATATACGTTTCTCTAAGATCACATTTAGAGAAACGCAGTGAAAGTTAAGGAATCTAGCTACACACACACACCTTCAGTAACAAAACCATTAATCACACTTTGACCATCCTTACACACTGATTTTTACTGACCTAAATGTAATTCATAGTGTTTTTGTTTCAAAAGAAATTGGTGCCATTTGTAGTGCCAATCACACTGATAATGCAGAGCAACACAACCAATTTGTGTTAATACAGTTTTGAATGTTGAGTCTTTGCTGACACTGTATCAGAGAAGTGTTGATACGACACTTCATGAGGTTGTAGGTGGGGGTTTATTGGATTGCACTAATGATATAGATTTAGTGCACAGATGTGTTTCTAATACTAATAATACGGTACTATGACAACAAAAGAAGGGCAAAATGACAATTCTTTTTCTTATTATAACAATATACACATAAGGGTAACGGGCAACAGATTATTTCTTACCTGATGAGAAATCATAGATGGCTCAAAGTGCTTTGCACAAAGTCTGTACAGCTTATGCAACTGCTCCGGAGGTTCAGATGCCAAGTCTTGGCGACAACAGTTGTTCAGCCATTGTTTGCAGCTGAAAAATACAGAGGAGTGGGAGTATTAATTATTGGAGTCATAACCATAAGGCTTAAATTAGGCATTAGTCAAAACACGTATCCATGTTAATCTTGTGTACTAATGTAAAATAATCAGTGGACAAACAGACATGAGCTCTCAAAGGTTGTGAAACAGTTAGCTTCAAATTCAGCACTGTTGATCGTAATGCTCCAGTTTAACATGGTGACTCTTTACATTACCAAAATGTCTAAACAGTACACTATTGAGAGGAATTGACCAAACTGTTGGAGTTGCTTTCTTGATTCAGTTAAGAGACAGAGCGATAAGTGTTATTTAAGACCAATACCAATTTTGATAATATATTCAGCTATCGGCCAATATTCTTTTCATCTCTTTTCAGAAACACATAAATAAAGCTTACCCCTAACATTTGATATATAGATATAGTACTTTGAACAAAAGTACAGCTGAATATGTCAGCTGATTCTGTGTTTTGTGGTGGATCAATCTTCCCTCTCTCCCTTTCTTTTTTAATTGTCATTGATTGGCTGTTATTAAAAAAAACAAACAATTTATCTGCAATTAGTTAATAATGATTTAATGGTGGGGCTCAACTAGTTAGTACTAGCACTTTATAAAAAAAAACAGCAACATGTATTCATTGATTATTAAAAGCTGACATTCCTTTCACTCAGGTACAACTATGTGAAAAACAACATTGTTATTTAAAGTATACGCAGACAGACAGACAGACACTATCTTATCACCACTGTAGGTAGACTAGCTGTTTCAACTGGCAACTTAAGATTACCAACTGATGATGACTTACGTTCAAATCCATTTTCAGACATACACAGCTCTGTTTGTGAGAGAGCTTTGGATGCTTAGTGCACATGCATGGAGCCGTTATGCTACAAGGCATCATGTCTGCAACAATTACACAACCACCAATACAATTCTGCTGTGGTTGCTGCAGTTGAAAATGACTACCGAATAAAGCCTTCACACTTTACATGACCTCTTTGCTTCCATTGTATCTTTCATTATGCTTTTCCTTCCTCCTCTTTCTGTCAACTGGTTTTACTGATGTGCACAGACACAAAATAACTGGATACATTTGCGCACAAGCAAATTAGATCTACTCCTCTCAATTTAACACAACATTGGGTGGGTGCCAGTTTAGAAACGAGCACCGGGAGCAAAAGAGGGGGAAGAAAAAAAAACACAAACTCACTGCAGGGCTGGAAATGAAATATTTCAGAGACCCCGTGATCTAATAGTCTTTCCTCTGGCTCGGGGGTTACATTTCCTGTCTACAAATACAGTACTGTGATTCAGCCAGTCTAACTGCAGTTGCCATTCAATTACAGTCCTTAAATTAATCCTATTGTATTGATTTTTAATGGTAATTCTATAATTGCATAATACTGTCGAATCTCAAAGCGAAAACAACAAAACAAACAGCCCCAGTAAACAGTAGGATAAAGGAGGCGCTAGACTGCTATTTATTCATAGGGACATCACCTGTTAAACGACCTAAATATCAATTGTTCACGGTGGGCTGTGCAGCGAAACGCTGTAACTTGCGCATTTTTGTAAGCAATCGCCACAATAACGCCAAATAGAAACACCAGTGGGAGGTGTTTTAGTTTTGCTAAGCTAACGTCAGTCCTACGAACGTTACCACACTATCGAGGCGGTAGGTGTCGTGTCCCGCTGGCGATTTAAATTACAATACAAAAAGTTTTTAACTATGGTTTCTCTTGGTTGGTGAAATGACTGAACACAAATATAACACCATAGAGCCAATATCACACATCAGTGTCGCTCTCCGAGCTTGAATGAGTAAACGGAGTCTATTTCACACGGACTTTTCTTTCAAGAGTAACGTTAGTCTGCGCCATTTTCGACAGAGTTGTGTCACTGTTAGCCAACATGATGTTAAGCTAACACTAGTGCTAACAGTAGGGAGCTAACACATGCATTTTGGATGCTAGGTGGCTCATTTTTTTACCCACATTTCAGTTAAATAAGATAAACTCTTACCGCTCCGGGTCCAAAGGAAAGCAGAAAAGTGGAGTGGAGTTTTCGGGTTCCCCTTGCTGATAATCACAGTTCGCTGCGGCGCAGCAGTCAGTCATTTTGGACTGCAATGGAGCTAGCTAGCAAGTTAGCTAGCTTAGCTGGCGGTTGCAAGCTGGCAAGCCTACTCTGAGCAAACCTGCAGGAGAGTCTACAGAGTCATGCTTTGGGCAAAACCTGCAACGGACTCTCTTCAGTTTCAAATATATTGTTGCTTAATTGTCTCTTTGGCAAACTAAGAACCTACTAATTCCATGCTTTGAAAAGTTGATGTTGCGTGGTGAGCCAAGTGTCGCCGAAAGCGTGTTATCCCATCAACCAGGAACTGGACAGTGCAGTGCAACATGTTAACCAGCAGAGGGTACAATGGCACCGTCAGTCCTGCCCAAAGAGTTTCATTGTCAAGATAAGTCACTTCCATTTCCATTCTAACCGAGCAAGGCAGGCAGGTGCCCCAGAAGCCCCACTGTGTCAACTGATTTGATGGTAGTATGCGCCACCAAAGCAGGAACTTGCAGGTACATCCGACCATGAATGACAGTGTCGGTATTTGTCATCTATGTATATATATTTATGTACATATCAATAAATAGGATTTCACTAAAACATTTCTTCGTCTGTCAATATCTTGAACACCAGTACTTTTCTTGTTTTCCCTTTGACACTCTCTGATTTAGATTTGCGGTTTCCTCTTCCCACTTTAATTTGGTTCATTTTATTCTTTGTTTAAAAAAATCTGATATCATTTACCACAATTAAATCTGAAGAGATATTTTAAATGTTCAGTAATTCCTACAGTTCTGCATCTGATTTTTTAACCAAAACCCATAAAACCCGTAATTTTACTAATTTCACTTTTTAATTCACTGATTCCCGACATAGACCCTCGATACATGTTCTACCTATGCTCCAGTACACAATTAAAATCTATCTGCGCCTGTATTTGGATCTAACCTTCCACTATATTTTTGTCATCTGTAACTTAAAATTAAACAGTTTACATCACATTTTGTGTAATGCATTATATATACCAAGTGTCTTTGCACAAGTGAACAACGTGTACACTGATTTGATTTATACCAGCAGTATAGGGAGTAATAATTTTGTAATAAAGATGTCTTTTTAAAATATAATTATCTGGAACTGTAACACCTAAATGATATACAGCAACTATTGGTAAGGAATTGATCTTCTAAGCCATTTCATGGCTTTATCATACAAAAGCAAGCCAATGCATCCACATTATAGAAACTTTTATAAATGTCTTGGTGTGTAACCGATACATGTTTTTATTTTATTTAAAGTGATTGGTTGTAATGAGATCCCTTTCATAAAAAATAAATAAATGGAGGAAAAACAATAACAGCTCCCTTAGAACTTTAGATTTTCACTTAGCAAAATTGTTCTACTGGAGAAGAGGGATAGTGATAGATACTGGCAGCGTGTGGCTAAGAATTGTTGGCCTTATTCACAGGAGGCTCGGGCTACTTTGTACTGCTCTCCAGCTCACCATGTGCCTGAAAACAACGTAACAGAACTGCCCCCCCCCAGCAGAGGCATTTTGAGCTTTGTTGGTGAAATGCTCTAAAATTCTGAATGAGGACCACAAAAGTTTGTCAAATCCAAGACCCTTGCTCTTTATTAACATGTTCAGGATTTATAGTTGATACCCCTGAGCTAAGAGTTCTATGTCAGCAGAACAAAAACACTAACAAGGTTTACATGAGATTTAACACCCACTCAAATAAACAATGTACAACTTACTTCAGTCAAGATATCCTTTTTATCAGGACTCAACTCCACCACAGGGTGTTTACAGAGGGGCCAATATTGGCCCAAAACACCAACATGAAAACAGCATGAAGAACAAGCATTGCAAAAAAAAAACAACCAAAAGAACAACAGAGAGCCAAAGTCCCTCCCCTTCCAGTTAACCATCATGGGACCGTATTTTTGGAAACAATATGAATGATAGTCAGTGGCTAAAGACAACTTTTTTTGGATCCCATTTGAATTGTAACCCTGAATAACACATATGCTGTTTGTCAGTTAAAAAGAAAAATGTGTCCAAACTTGTGTCTCTCAATGACTGAGGCTAACGTCACTGAAGCTAACATCAAACAACTTACATGTTGAGATGATGTGATGAAAGAACAGAGAGTCTTTGGACTAAACACATTGAGTCAGATACATTTGTGCATGGAACATAGCTAAGTTACCTAGCTAGTAGCAAGCAAGCAATGAAAGTAAACTATTACAGCATTAACATGTTAGGCAAGACCAGAGAAAGAATCACTGAATGGTTTAACAGTAATTTGAATGTTACTTTATTGTTTTACGATAAACTGCCACTTCCTAGACGGCCAAAACTCTTTTTAAAATTGACAAACTCCAAGGACAAAATCAAATAATTACTTGTCTATCACCACTGACTACCGTACATGTTTTTTCTGAAATAAGGTCCAATGGGGCGGAGGTAGAAGGTATGGGCTTCGGCTCTTTATTCAAAGACTATATTTTACCACAAAATTTCTACTTCAGTGTAAGAGCTGGATAGTTAAAAAAGAAAAGTGTTTATCTCATCAAGATAACACGGTTTGCACAAGACTCATTCACAAAGCTGTGGATAATCTGTCATGTCACAGCTGTCTAAGACACCTCCTCCCTGTCAGGGTACATCTTCATGTAGACCTCAACCACTGAATCCAAATCATACCCAATATCGGAGTTCACGTTCAGAAGAGCGAGGCTTTTTGATTTGAATTTATCAGGCGTGTTCGCCATGTACATCTGGAAGTGCTTGTACGCCACGTCACAGCCATCCTCCAGAGCCAAGGTTGGCAGGGTGCCGATCAGCCTCAGAACTGCAAGCATGTTTGGGAAGAACTTCACGTCGGTCAGCTGCAGTGTTTCATGCAGACTTGAGGGCAAAGTCTCGCCTTTGCCCTTTTTGCTCCATTTGACCCACCAACAGTGCAGCTCGGCGGACAGGGTTCCGGCATTAGGGATGTCATTTTTAAAGACTTGCACACTCTCTTCCTCAGGTTCAGTAGACTTATGCTGCTCTATGACAGCAGGGACTAGCGACAGACATCTTAGAGCCTTCAGGTGGTCCTCACAGAAGAGTTCATTCATTTCTTTGATGACATAGTTTACCACGGGAACGGACAGGTGCTCCTTGTAGTAACTCTCTGGCTGAACGGCTCCAGATTCTGACCGATGCTTTCTCAAGAATGACCGAGGAATCTTAACTGGGATCTCCATCGCAGCGGCGAGGTTAACAGCCTCGTCGTTCCAGAACTCATGATACACATCGATGTTGTCAGACACTTCCGTCAGGGAGTGCAACACAGCTTTTAAACTGGTTGCAGCAAAGTGGGCGTCTGTTGCTCTCCCTTGAACGTTCTTCCCAAATGCTCGCGTAAGTGTCATTACGTTTTTCAGCACGACCAATGCCATGACAAACTCGAAATCAACTAGTGCTTTTGAAATCTCTAAAGCGTCGTGTGCGACTTGATCGTTCCACCTCATGTCCTCGTTGTCGTGCACACTGTCCACACAGAGTAGTAATGCCTCAAGGATTTCCACTGCCACCTCAAATGCATCATGTCGTCCGGTCCAGCTGGTTCGGCAGATCTCCTTCAGTTCATTGGCTCTCTCCTCTTTGTCTGGATGGAAAATCGAAATGGCATGCTCCAACTCCAACTGCAGTAAAGTCGACTGACTGAAGAATGACTCAATCTTCTTGAAAGTAGATATAACAAGCTGAACCCCTGAGAGAGCCATACCATTGGCCAGTGATACATTCAGTGCACAAGTAGATCTTAGTGTAAGCAAAGCCAATGGATACCTCTCCATCAGTTTGGCAGCAAATGTTTTTATTTTACCATAATGTGTTCCAGAGCAGGCGTGGGCTTGTCCTCTACACTGTGCCATATCTAAGCCCCATTTGTCAGTCATTTCAGACAGCAGTTTCTCTGCTAACGCATCTCCGTCTCCTTCAAAGGACAAGAAGCCAACGAAACTCTCCTGCTGGCAGTTAGACTGGTCCACATAACGGAGAAAGATGGGGAGGTACCACTCTCCTGAGATCTTCACCAGTTCTTCAGTAAGTAACGAGAAGAAGCCATTTTTTTTAACTTCCTCCACCAGCTTAGTCTGGATGCATTTCTCACACACCTCAATCAACTGATTCAACTGAGCAGAGGAGCAGATCTCCTTATTCACATCGAACCTCTTCTTAAGGACTTCATCGCCAGAATTCATGCGATATTCTAACAATGCGTGAAAGTTGCTTGACCCAAGGCCATCCTGTTTATCATCACCAGGCCCTGTCAGGGGAATGCTTTGCTCTGCCAACAATACAAGAACTTCAAATAGTGACTTAAGATAGCCTTTGTACTCGTCTTCCTCGGGGAGTGTCTGGACATTTTCCTTAGGTGTCTCTGCTTGAGACTTTTTGATTTCTAAAAGAGAAACAGAAATCAATTATTCATCTTGTGACAAAAGGAGTATGGGAGTCATAAATGTGTGTTGATATTTTTACTAACTTTTTCTCCCCTTATTCTCCATTTCCTCATCTTTGGTCTGCAAAGATAAATAAATTAGTATGTGATCACATATAAACTACAAAATCCATTTATATTTTTTAAAATAAAAATTTTGATCTATTTNCCTTTAAATCAATTAAGATTTATGCTACCCACCGTCTCTTTACTGCGCTTTCCCTGTCCATTTTGAGGTTGGCTTGGAACATCAAAGAGAGTTGGTATAGCATCATCCTTCAACACTGTACTCTGAGCTTCCTGAAAACAACATCAAGCCAAAAAGTAGGTTATACAGCAGATACAATTGTGACACATTCCCTGTTACTGGGTTAGCTTTGGTCTCCCAATGTAGGTTGGCACGTCTGTTGGTTGGTAAGTATGCTGATCACTAATCTGACCATGATTATTCACTTGGTTTTTCATCTATACATACATTAAAATAGTTGATTTCTTTTTTTTTTCTTTTTTACTCCTGAGGATTAAAGAGTGAAGACACCGACCCATGCAGTCCATAAGATGCACCAACCTCTGCAATACCCAAAATCACTCAGAACTAAACTGAAAAGTTAGCAACCCTGCTAAGAAAAAGATATTACTTATGTTGAACTTGCATTAAAACCTACATTACCAACATATTCCCTAAACACTACATACACTACTATGCTGTATTTATTGAATAATTAGCGAAATAATATGCAGGGCTGCATTAAGCCCTTTTGATTTGGGAATAAATGCATTAAGAATATGGCAAAGCCATATGCAACTTGAAAACAACTTACACTATCAATGTAAGACCTTTCGAAATGTTTTCCACAAAGTCTGTAGTATCTGTACAACTGGTCTGGTGATTTGTCCATGAGGTCTTTCCTCTGGCATTTTTCAACCCACTTCTTGGACCTGAAAAAGGAGAGGTTAACCCAAAAGGCGAACATGTTTAAAACTCGACAGAAATGTAACTTAGGCTTAGAGGTTCTGTTATACTTAACGTTAAGTGCCTTATCAATTCATATACTGCCAACCTCTGAACACAGTTTGCATGTTGAGATGTAATAGCTTAACTCATACAACGTTAGCATTTTATGACTGTATTTTGCCCAGTACAGGGAGAAATGCAGGTATAAAATGCTGCTGAAACAAAACAATTTAACAAAGTCTTGTTTAAAATGTATTCCTTGTCGTATTTTAAGAAACAGCAGTTATTGGTAACGTTAACTTGGGAGCTTCCTGTTTGCTTCGGTATTAGCATTAGTTACCTTTCTGGGTCGTGCGGAAACCTGAAGAGTGGCTGAGGGTCGGATTTACCGCCAGTACAGTTCGGTACCGCGCAGTGATTCTGCATTATGCGTTTGTATCATAAACCAGAATTTTGCAATTAAATCCTTTTGAGGATAGCCAACTGTGTTGCTAACGTTAGTTAGCTGTCAAGCCACTTTCAACAGCAAGGTAACTTCCTATTTTTATTTTCAAAATAAAATACATTGCGTTTCAGTTTTTTTAAAAATTAAAATCAGAGTACCTAAAATAAAAACATTTTTATAGATTGTGTGTGTGTGTGTGTGTGTGTGTGTGTGTGTGTGTGTGTGTGTGTGTGTGTGTGTGTGCAAAATATTTTTGCATTTTTTATTTAACAAGCCTGCAAAAAATCTGTGTGCCAACTAGGCCATGTTAGGTTGGTCATGTTTAGGACAAGTCAAATGTCCTAAACATGCAATAAAAATATTCACTACCATATAACAGCTCCAGTGGATCCCTATTCATTGTTTGCTTTGTCCTTTTAGCCTTAGTTCTCTTGTTCCTGGAGAACCCCAGACAAATAATCTAGTGTATACCTTTTGTTGTCATTTTATTTTGAAAACAAATTCGCTTGACGTGAAAAACAATTTCCTTGAGCTTGATATATTAAACAACATGCATCAAATCGCGCGCTTCTCTTCTTTCCCATAATCCTCCGCAGTCTTTCAAAGGCCAAGCGTGGAAAACATGTCATTGCATATTTCAAAAAAATATTTAACATATTGTTGTGCGTCTTATTAAAATTAATTCAAAATAAATACCGAGTGGCATTCATTAAAACGCCTACTTTGCATTTTCTAACGTTGTGCAGATAAGTATAGATATTGTCTTCAAGATTTACTCCTACTGTGGTGATGACTGACCCTACCTCCAAGACAGTAGAGGTGTCCTTTAATACCATGCAGTCGATGATTTGTACACTTAGCCATATTATGGCAAAATGATGTTTATATGTATATCTTTCGTAAAAATAATGGCTTTTGCTAATTTCCCTAATGATGATTAATACCCAACTTACTGGAAATCACAGCTGTATGTTTGTCACTAAGCCACAGTTTTTAATGACTCATGCGTGTTGGCAGGGACGGGTATTAGATGGAATCATATTAGTGTTCGGTTTAAACTATAGACTGTATGAAAGGTTCAAAAAGGGATGGAAACCTGTGGGTCGAAATGTCGGCCCTTCTGCTTCTTTATGGTTTGCCTGCTTAGAGGTGCATTACCTCCACTAAGTGGACTGGAGTGTGGAACGATCTTCTTCTTCTTCTTTTCCGTTTTTTGGCAGATTGCAACCATGACTTTTAAAGGTGCATACCGCCACCTACTGTATCAGAGTATGTAACATGAGCTATTCGTTGGAACTACTTTAGTGTGGAACGATAATTCTCGTTCCTAGTTTTGAGACATTTGATTGGTTAATTTCCTTATCTCGCGATACTAGCGTGACAAATTGCAGCGAAGCAGCGCCAAGCTAAATTTTTATATACAGTGTATGAGCTCAAGGCTCAAATCCAATGTTATTTCTGCAGTGAGTAAGCGACGTGTTGTTGTGTTGTTCTTACATACACTCTATGCTTTCTCCAAGTGCTGTGCAACAAAAGACCACTGCAGAGTAAGTTAACGTTTATTTTTTAATTAAATACGTTTAAAAAAACTTACAGCCAACGTTCCATACAGCTAAAGTCTCATTAACATTAACGTTTATTTGATTTTATTCCTCATGTCAGTGAACTTTAAGATGTGGGCACAATGTTTACCTCACGCCAGACCACTGAATTTAAGCCAACGTGTTTTAATCTAATGCTAGATTATTTTGTATGGCTTTGTTTGCCTTCCAGAAATCTCCACTGATTTAACCTGGTTGAGGCTTCACAATGGACAACATTACAGTTTCAAGACAAAATCACACCTATAAGAAAGTAAGTCATTGCTAATGAATATATGTTAAGTACTTGACTTCTAACTAAGTTCTGTTAAGAGTGATTGTTTTTTGCCCAAATTCAGCTTGCCTGATGGTCTTGTTGTTTTAATTGTATTAGGGAAACAAAGAAAATACTCAGCCCGTATATGGAAGCAGGTCTTTTATTAAAAGAAATAAAACACCTGCTGCTCCCTTCCAACTGAAAAGCAACAAAAGAGAGGAAACCTTGGCAAAAAATGGTCCTCTTAAAGCCAAGGCCAAACAGGTGGACACAAGGTCAACATCTGGTGAAGCTCTGAAAAAAGTAGAGACTGTGCAGAGAGACTGGAAAGGAGCTACTGATGTCAGACAAACACATAGCCAGGGCTTCCTCACTGAACAGGTTGTGAAAGACAAAATAACCATAGCAGAAGCTCCAAAACCACCAGCTGCTGTGCCATTATCCAAACCAGCTCCCGGGATGTACAAAGGCAAGATTGTCCAGTCAAAAATCGGATCCATTTGGAAGTCAAGTGTTCCCACTCAGGGAAGTGGGACCCAGAACTCTAAGCCAAAGATCCCAGTGACAGACAAGACAAGAACAAACAACAACAAACCTCCTCTCTCAAGCGCCATCAGCCGCTACAAATTTACAGTGGAGACTGCTGAGGAAAGAAGGTAACATTTTTCTTAAGTACAAACATGATTATGTTGGTGTTCCTGTACATCAGATGTTCAAGATCAATATTTTTTTTCTTCCTGCAGAGCGAAACTGGCAGAGTGGCTAGCTTCCAAAGGCAAGACTTTCAAGAGACCAGCCATGACAACAGCAGCACC
>JAPMOB010215922.1:0-13312 GCA_029875015.1 Lepomis gibbosus | reverse complement strand
CGTCACTCACTGCTTGTGATGTCAGATAAAGTTATTGAGTTACTTTGCTGTTGTAAACATTAATGTTGCTGCTCTAGAAATAACATTTAGGCAGTTAATATGTACACTTCAATATATGTTTATTTATCGCAAATGTCTTCTCAGTATATAACCGTATCGCACATTGAATATTTTCCTCATACAGTGCAAGCCTACCTCATGCGTGTTGGGTCTGGTCGTCCCAAATAACCATCACTAAATAATAGTAAAGTATCGATAGTGGTATTGATAAAGAATTGGATCGTTAAGCAGTCTCAATAAGGGTATCAATATCAATAAAAATTAATGATCCCCATCCCTATAGACATGCTAGATTTATGGGAATCCAGCAACAGCTGCGACAAGGGAAAACAACTCTGGAACTAGAGAGATCCTGCTCTCTTTTGAAAGAGAACTGACTGATTCGTTACTATCGGACTAGCAAAAATATTAACATAATAAATAATAAATAATCAGTATAATTTACTATTTCAGACGGTACTTAGCCTATTGTCTATGTCAGTGTTAGTTTATTGTTTATTCGATAGGAGGCTATAGTTTTGTTTGGTGTACAATTGCTACATGCTTAATTCATGCTGATGTTGCTGCACCTACCATCTGTGCATGTGTGTGTGGTTTAGGCTGCCATGCCAGACTAGCTTCAAAATTTTTAACGTTACTGCGCATATTGGTGGCAGTGTAGCTCTGATGCTGATGCTGCTGCTGAGTCTGTCAGCTGTTTGAGAATATGTGGCTGCCGTGCCCAGTTATGCTATGCTGTCAGCTATCAGGCTCCTCTCCTGTGGAACCAGGTTCCAGTCTGGGTTCGGGAGGCAGACACCATCTCTACATTTTAGAGTAGGCTTAAGACTTTCCTTTTTGATAAAGCTTATAGTTAGGGCTGGCTCGGGTGAGTCCTGAACCATCCCTTAATTATGCTGCTATAGGCTTAGACTGCCGGGGGATTTCCCATGATGCACTGTGCTCCTCTCTCCTCTTCTCTCTCTCCCTCTGTGTGCAACCTCATCCCATTAATGCATGTTACTAACTCGATTCTTTCCCTTTCCCGTGGTCGTGTGCTTTCAGTCTGGGAAAGAAGCAAGAGCCATTAATCCAGGATGTTCCAACACGTTGGAATTCGACGCTGGAAATGGTCAAGCGCGTGAGCAGAAATAAAGAGGCTGTCATTACAGCCCTGGACAATCAGGAGCACAAACTCGTTTTGCCGACCGCAGCAGAGTGGGATAAACTGCAGAGGCTGGAGACACTTCTAGAGCCATGCAGGTAAATCAGTCTGTAACTTATCAAATAACATTGCTTTGATTATTTTCTGGAAGGAATTAAACCAAGTCAAATATCAATAAATATGTAAAAAAAATAAAAATAATAATAATAATAATACTATGTTGATAACCACTGTTCTAATAATACACTGTCTCTATGTGCATGTGTGTGTTTGTGTGCGTAGGTATGTTACTAAGCTCCTGGGTGGAGAGGCCTATGTCTCCTGTTCTGTGGTTCTTCTCTCTGCCACTTGCGTCTCAAGATGGAGGCCTGTGATGAGGACCCTGCATATGTGGTGAGATTCAAGACCAAGTTCAAGGAGGACCTAGCATCCCGTCAAGAACAGCTCAACAATGCATGGCTCCAAATTGCTACAGTTTTGGATCCTCGTTTCAAAGACTTGAAATGCCTGCCCAAGACAGACAGGGAAGAGGTGTGGACCACACTTAAAGGGATGCTGCAACAAGAATCACCCAGAAGGTCTTCACAGACACATGATGATGGGCCACCCAGGAAGAAAATCAGCCTTCTGCAAATGGGCTCAGATTCAGAATCAGAAGATGAAGAGGTCCAACCTGCCATACAGAGGTACAGAGCAGAGCCCACCATTAAATTGGAGGACTGCCCCTTGAGGTGGTGGGCATCTCATTCAGGAGCCCATGAGAAGCGGGCCTCACTAGCTCACAAATATCTAGCCACTCCTGCAACCACTGTTCCCTGTGAACGACTTTTCTCAGTTGCAGGTCACATTGTGAACAAGAAAAGGTCAGCTTTACTTTCAGAAAATGTGAACAATTTAGTTTGCCTCAGCAACTGGCTGAAAGATGAAGAAGTTCAGTAGATTTGAAAGGTGATGTTCAAACAAAAAGACCAGTTTCAGTGTAACATGTTATAGTAGTTAGCAACTGGATTTTTGAGCAACTGGATTAAAGAATGGAGGAAAAGGTAAACGATTGCTCTTTGGTTTGATTTAAAAGTTTTATTGAAAAAGTTTTTTTCCACATAAAAACGCAACAGATGACTCAAATTGTGCAAAAATGTGGTAGGCCACTGTTATGATTTGACTACATTTATTGCTTTTTGTTCAATTGAATACTGTAAATTGTACATCCTGGTTAAGAGGAATGCCAAAGAGGAAGTGATGGGACATTACAAAGACAAATATTATGGTGTGTAGTATGTTTCAGCTTGATTTAAACCACCATTATTTGGCTGTGTTAATAAACAGACATAATATGAAAATTATGTATCTGTATGCATTTCAGAAAAAATGGTTAGGATTCAGGTGTAATTGCAAATAGTGATTAATCCTGATTAATCTACTGAAAATTCTGATTAATTTGATTAAACATTTTAATCATTTGACAGCCCTAATATACATATATATATGTATAATTTTTTTTTTTTACTTTTTTTTTTTTTTACATAGGAATGAGAGTCGAGGACACTAAGGTGCAAGGGGCCCTCTGTTCACTCGTGCACAAAAGGCCACAATTCTGAACATGGTTTTGACCAATAATTTATTCAGGCTGCGAGAAGTCCAAGCCAATATCATCAATGATGACCATATTTTCAATTACAACCCACGAGTCTCTCTGTCAATCTTCAAGAAAAATCAAATATACATGAAGCAACTGTATCAGGTACCATTTGACAGAAATTCAGAGAGAGTGAAACATCTGCGCAATGAATATGTGGAGGTATGTATTGTTCATCTTACTATGGTGTGGTATTGTGCACTGCTCATAATGTTCTGACCCAAAATAATATTGTGCAATAGATATTGAATAGCATCCTATTTTCTTTTACTGTGTTTCAGAGAGTCTTGCAAATGGATGCTGCAGAAATTCAACATATATTTATGTATGTGAATGAGGCTGGATTTAACCTTGTGAAAACAAGAAGAAGAGGGAGAAATGTAATTGGACACAGGGCAGTCACCAATGTGCCAGGGCAGCGAGGGGGTAACATCACAAAATGGGGTCCCCCACCACCCTGCAAATCTGGGACTCTATAATGCAAATCTAATACTTGCATTTCTTGACAGTGTGCACAAGCATTGTCACAACATTAAACCAAGTGGACCGGATGCGGTACATTGTCGTTGGTTCCATGAGCACCCTGAATTTGAAGTCTTGTACCTTCCTCCATACTCCCCCTTCCTGAATCCAATAGTAGAGTTTTTTTCAGCTTAGCGGTGAGAAGGTATACGAGCTGCGGCCACATGACCGTTTGCCCCTCATTCAGGCCATGGAGCAGGCCTGTGATCATATCGAAGCAGCTTCTGTGAAGGGGTGGATTCGTCACATGAGGGGATTCTTCCAACGGTGCGTTACCAATGAAGACAGCCTCTGATGTGGATGAAATCTTATGGCCTGATCCAGCCAGACGGAGAGATGAATAGTTACAGTATTCTTGTTGCTTTTACTGCAGTTTTTCTTCAGAGTCAAAGTGTATGTATAAGTGTAATTTTTAGTTGTCTACAGATTTTATCTGTTTCATTGATTTCATTGTTGGTTGGTTACTGTAAGTGATTATGGTAAGAAATATTGTAAGTATTGACATAAATGCTTGAAATATTCAATTTGCAGCATCAGTGTTGTGCAGTAAGTTTATAGTAGGCCTATTTGTCAACATTCTCCCTATATCTCAAACTAATCATGAAGAATGTTGTGGGTTTGTCGCCATTTTTTTCCATCTAAATTATCTCTCACATAACAATGTCTGGCCAAAAATCTAGCACATGCTATTTCCTAAAATTAGTTTTTTTTTTACAAATGTGTTTTTTATTTATCACAGCAGTGTCAAACTGGCTGCAATAGTATCTGATCATTGAGGACTGTGTTGGTTAAATGGAAACTAATAGCATTTTCACAAATATATATATATGTTTTGACAGAAGTGTGTCATTTTGCAAACAGTCAAGGAATTATGCAAATTGGGTGTGGTGTTTGGATAATTGTGATTATATTTTGAAAAAAAGAACCCGGTTTTCAAAATTGCGTGTAAACAATTGGAAAAAAAAACTGTACAGAACCACTATTTAGGAATGATTCTGAGATGCTTTATCGATATGTGTCCTGAATTCACCAGAAACTCTGTATATTCTCTTTTTTCTCTCTACTTTCTCTTCTTTTTCCTCTCAACTCTCACGTTTATGAAGCAGATTCATAAAGCCTTGGGATAAATAAATGTTTTTTTAACTCAAGTTGAAATATTATTAACTTGTGTAAACATGTATTCATGTTAATTTGTGCTATGCCAGTCAAACTTGCATCATTCCAAAGACTTCCTTTTTGGATTTTGTAATTGGTGATCTTTGATTAGATTATTGGAAGCTTTGATTGCTATTTATAGAATAGGATTTTATCAATTCACAAAATACAAAGTTAGTGAACAGAAGAAAAATTCAAATCCTCTCAATATTTGGTGTGACCACCCTTTAACTTCAAACAGCATCAGTTTTTCTAGGTACGCTTGCATAGTTTTTGAAGGACGTCCACAGGTAGGTCGGCCCAAACATCTTGGAGAACTACTCTCTCTCTTCATGTAATCCCAGACAGACTGGATGATGTTGAGATCAGGACTCTGTAGGGGCCACATCATCACTTCAAGGACTCCTGATTCTTCTTTAAACTAAAGAAAGTTCTTAATTACTTTTGCTGTATGTTTGGGCTCGTTGTCATGCTGCAGAATAAATTTAGGGCCAATCAGAGGCCTCCCTGATGGTACTGCATGATCAGTAAATATCTGGCTATATTCTAAGCATTGAGGAGACCAATCATTCTGACCTAATCTCCAACTCTGTTTGCAGAAACGCAGCCCCAATCTTGCAAGGAACCTCCACCAGGCTTCACTGTTGCCTGCAGACGTTCATGCTTGCACTTCTCTCCGTGTTGTTTATGCGTCTTCATAAGAGCTTGGACAGCACAAATGGAAACCTCTGTCTGCCTTGAAATGTCTGCCTCAGAGAGAGCTTGCTGATGCAGTGTAACTACCTTGTGTCTTGTTGCTGTGCTCAGTCCTGCCATGATAAACTATCTTCAGCAGCCTCACCTTGTTAGCTGAGTTTGGCTGTTCCTCACCCAGCTGTATTCCTCCTACCCAGCTGTTTCTCGCTCACTTAATGACTGTGTTTAACCTACATATTGAATTGGTGATCATTAGCACCTATTTAGTATAACTGTTTAATCATAGACATGATCAGGGCTTGACATTAATTTTTTTGCTCATTAGCCAATGTGGCTAGTGATTTTCCAAGGTTAATAGCCATACAGCATTTTCACTAGCCACATTTTTGTTTTTGGGAAATTACGTTTAATACGATTGAAGTTGACAATGGTGTGCTAAAATGTAATAATATTATCATAAGCACTGATAAGGTTGTGTGTAAAGCTCCTTTTTTGAAAACATGGAGTCTATTAAAATAAACACATAAAATAGTAGCTTCTCGTTGCTGTGCATTTCTTCTCCACACTGCTCGGCCACGCACACTCACGCACTGACTGAGCACAGTGTTGATGTGTGTGTGCATGCAACCAGTGGCGTGTGGTGACAGTGATCATACCATCAGGTTAAAAGCAGACGGGAGGCTGACGGTCTACAGGGCTGAGGGACTGTGGCTGCTCTGTGACAGATTTAACTTTTATATTCACTTTGACAAAAGTCTGAATGTCATATTTAGCGTGCGCACCATCGTGAGAGAGGTGAGACAGTGAGACGCGCATGTTGTGTGGATTCGCGTGATATTAAAAAAGCTCACTTTGTCGTTAAGTTGATTAATAACGGCAGGCCAAAACAGCCCTCGGTCCGACGGCCAGCCCCGAGTTTAATCTCCACAACGTCTTCTTGTTTACAGTGTCGTCGGTCAGTAGCGCGCGAGACAAGCTTTGGTCCATTAGCTTCATTAATGGACCAATGATCAAACACAATGTGCAGGTAGTACTCATGGGAGATGTAGTGTCGTAGTATCACATTGCAATTTGTTTGTTATTTCAGTCTTTGGACATGACGACAATTTTTCAACACACCAAAGTGGCTAGTGGGAGTGGCCGTGTTACCTGCCACGGCCGAAATCCACCCGCATTTGGCGGGTTGGCGGGTGTTAATGTCAAGCCCTGCACATGATGATACACTTGTACATAGTCACTTTGTGCAAGTGTACCTTAAAGAACTGGGTGGTCACATTGTTTTTAATTGATTTAGACTTTTCTTCTGTTCACAACTTTGCATTTTGTGAATTTGAAATCATTCTTTGCAGCATTTTTCCACACCTGCCTAAAACCTTTATTGTGCGTGTGTGTGTGTGTATTAAGCCAGATATATAAAGTCAACAAGTCCAATTTCAATAATGACTTTGTAACTGCCCTTTGGAAAAACACATGGAAGCATTTTTGATACTCTTATTAGTAGGATGACATAATTTGTCTGTGCCTTCTAAAACTGTTAATATTAATGTTATAAAATGAAACAATTCTGTTTTATTATGTGGCAACACAATAATAAGTAATTGGTTAAGGGAGGGAATGATCGTGGTCATGGTTAATAAAAAATTCAAACCAACTGTAGGTATGAAACAGTGTTAACATCAGATGTTTTGCTGACAAAGTAAATCCACGGATGAATTTTTTTTTTTTGTGAGCCTTTGTAATTTAGAAACACTAACTCAACATATACATCATTTTTTCTTGTCATTTGTCATGTTGCACAAATGATACAGAAAAATTCTGGCTCAATTTTCAAAGACAAACCTCAAATTAAAACAGATCTACCAACAGATACAGCAAATACAGAAGCGTACACAGAGAAAAATCTGACATAATTTGAAAGCCTGGAGAAAATCAGACACATTAATAATCTGACCTTCGTCTTTTGTGAGTCATGTCTTTTTGGGGCCCCATACAGTTTGTCCCCCATAGACAATATTTAATTATATTAAATTTAATTGTATTAAATCATTACTACGTGTTACTGAAGAGTAAAACTAGCACACCGGCATACTGTGAAATTAGGCTTAATAAACACTTGTCTTCCCCAAAAATATCAATTCTTTCACAATTTTGAATTGAACTTTGTGTTAGACTAATCCACAGAACAACTACATATAAAATAGACTAGATCAATGACATTTAAAAATTTGAAAGAGAAATTTGGACAAAATGTGGTGAAATTTAAACAATTTCTCTTTCGTACAATTTCCATTCTATGGAAAGTGCTATTATGAAGACAGTACAAATAAATATTTAGTTGAAAATACATCTGATATTATGTAATGCCCAATAGCACCCCTTAATTTCCAAATTTCCTTCCAGCTTATGTTTAATTAATTATTATTATTTTGTACATATTTAATAATTAATTATGCAAGGTGTCCAAAGCAGACAACAACAACAAACAACTTTGGAATTCTATGGGAAAAAATTGAAAGTTTTAAAGAGTTTGTTTGATTTTAACTACTACTAAATCACAATCATAAATACTAACATGAAAGTATCCAAAAGAAAACCACTATGATTTGAATGTTTAAAAATAATATAATGTAAACAAAAAAAAAGTTTAACAATAATTTAAATTCATTTGAAATATATTTCGATAAAGTGTTAAAAAAACAACAATTAGAATAAATTGGAAATTATGAGTGAATGAAAAAAGAATTTTGTTTAAAAAACTAATAGCTGCAAAGTGGTGAGTAGGAGCTGGTGTTGCTGCACTGACTTTACCACATGAGCCAGTATAATGCAGGGAATTTTACCTCCACCTTAAGAGAATTTATGATATTTTGTTGTGTTTTTTGCCTAATGGAGCAGTTACTTACAGACCAAAATGAATTTCAGTTATTGAAACACAGTTCACATCTGTGAAATGTAGAATTTGTGGACCCACTGGATGCTTTATTGGAGTGTATCTGTAAAAAAACACTAAAATAATGTCCAACAAACATTGGATTTCACATTTGCTCCTTGCCTTCTTATGCTTACAGGGTTCCTAAGTGACCTCCTATACCTATGGCTAGCATAACCATTTTGTGTGCTTACATTCACCTGTGCTTTACATCCTTGCCCACTTGGAAAGAGAAACTTAGTGTGGTCCTTACAGTTATATACATCTTTTTCATGGTCAGTTTTCTCCCAAACATATCAGACAGATGGTCTAGCTGCTTTTTGCTGCTCATCCATTAGTTGTTTTTTAGGGTTTCTCAATTTTGTGGCCCATGTCCCAAAATTATCATGAACCCTGAAGAACTGACATGTTAGTACATTTTTGTATGACACAATGGGACATAACATATAAAGGATGACATAATCAAAACCACTGTAGCTTTGTTTTTATAACATGTATATCTCTTCTAGTTGACAAAGCTTGTCATTAGGTCGTGGCTACTTCCGAATTTGTAGGTCCTGTTCTGGTTGAATGTTATACTGTGGTTGTACGGGAGGTATATGTCCCATTGCGAAACACCATATCAGAAGCCATACAGTCTTTGGGAAAATCCAGAGGGCTACATGTGGCTTGCCTCTTCAAAGCTACAGCACAGTAATCCACTTGCTCCGCATCCAACCCAGACTCCAGCCACCGGAAACACACAATACGCTGAAATGACCGCCGGAAATTGTCAGACACAAAGCCGTAAAGGATAGGATTGGCGCCACTGTTCGCGTAACTGAGGATGACAAAAAGCTGAGTGACCATAGGGTCTGGGGGCCTGTGGAAAACACTGATCAGCTGAACAATGTAAAAGGGCATCCAGCAAAGAACAAATACTGCCACTACTAGCAGCACCATGCGGGTGATCTTCTTCTCCGAGCGCCGGCGTTGAAGCCAGCCTGCTTTTAGCCCCACTGCTCGCATCCTGGCCACCATTAGACAGTAGCATAAGCAGATAGCTCCGACCGGCAGCAAAAACCCCAACAGGAAGGTATAGACTACAAATGCCTCTGACCACGCCGGTTCAGGCCATAAAAAGTTACAGTCCACGCCACCGTCCTGTGCTGGGACAGTGTCTGCGAAGATAATGATGGGCAGGATGACTAAGAGTGACAGCCCCCATACACACACGTTGACTACTTTGGCTACAGTGGGTCTGCGGTAGCGGGCAGCCTTGATAGGGTGGACCACTGCTACATAACGGTCCACGCTCAGCACAGTAAGGCAAAAGATTGATGTAAACATATTGATACCATCTACACTGAGCACCAGCCTACACATGAGTGACCCGAAGGGCCAATGACGAACGGCAGCTGATGTGGCCAGAAAAGGAACACTTAACATGAACAACTCATCAGCAATTGCTAAATTAAGGATATAAATGTTAGTGGCTGTTTTCATTTTGGCATATTTCAGAATGACGTAGATGACCATGGCATTGCCAGTAAGACCTACACAACAGACAAGAGCATAGATGGAGGGGATAATGATTTTACTGGCTTCAGGCTCTTGGTAGTAGTCTTCGTAGTCCATGCTTGTGTTATAGGGCAGCCCTGTTGGATATGACCCATAGTTCTGGCTGTGATTGAAATCCATGATCCCTTTTGGTGTGTATGTGATGCTAACTCTCAGTTTGAATGATGCTAAGCTCTATATAAGCTATAGAGAGCTGAAGTGAAACCAACTTTGAGCTTCTTGGCATTTGTAATACCACAGCTTTCTAGAGCCAGCCATAAAACATAACTCTGATCCAAAGTAGATTGTGCTGCCCTCTATGTTTGTGTAGACATGGAAGGTAATTGTTTTGTGATGTGGTTGTTTATTAAATAATTCTGTTTTAGCAATCTTTAAGGAACACCATTTCCCATAAGCCCAAGCCAGTTAAGCGGGGGCAGCTATGAAAATGTACTGAAAGTCCTGAATGGCAAAGATGTCTAAAAAAACTTGTACTCTTTCTGACACTCTGGAAAGACTTATGTGGAGCTGTTGTTTTTTTGAATGCTAACTACTTAATCATTGTTACATTCTGTTAAAATCCTGAATTCAAATTCTAATAGCGAGTTCTGTAGTTGAACTAATTTATCTTAGAAGATATATAGTAAATCTTAGGAATGCATGATAAAATGAAACCTGGAGGAGAGATTCCATTGAGCTATAGAAGCTAATGAAACAGCCAACCTGGAAATAGTGTCAGGACTTGAGCTCTCTATTGTCCTTTTGATTTCTATGACAATCCACAGAAGAGAGAATCATCTTCATATTACAAAACAACAGTTTCAACAGTCAAATGTTCCCTCTTCTTAAGTCCATATGTCCTCAAATCTCCAGGGTCTCTTGTGTCCAGACAACCATAATATTTATTTTCCTTTTAGCTATAGAAAAATCGGGTATGCAGCAATTGCTCTCAAGTCACCTACTATATACCCTGAATCACAGGATTCTTGGCAGGCAACCTACACAAAACATACATCAGTCAGTGCAAAGTTCAGATCAAAAGCATGGTAAGACCACTTTGTCACACAGTACATAAATAACACTCCATATGTTGATTGGAACGGGGCATTCTGGCAGTTGAAATCATGTCGAGTGTCCATTTAAAGGTAGTGTTGTTTGGCTCCTGTGCTCATGTTGTCTTGTTGAGAGTCTCAGACGATGCAGAGTGCAGAGAAACCGCAAGGTTCCTGCTGAAGCTTCCCTTCAGGATACATTGTGCTCCCATTTTCTGTGACCTGAATTATAAAAGCCTGCAAGAAAACAAAGAACTGTCACTTAGGTTGCTTATGACAGACACCACGCACAACATCAAAGTACAAATGAGTCATACCTAAGAGAACCTGACACTGCATTAGCTTTTCTAATATGTCACTGCATTTACCATGAATTTATAAGCCTGAAAACATTGGTTTAAATTTTCTGAGGCAAATTATTTTAATAAAAATTACCTGTACAAAGTAAACACATGTGCCACTAATTCTTAATGCATTGCACATGTGAAACAATATGTATTATTTCACAAGCTCAGAATTTTCTAGACTGTTGTACAGGGTGTCTGCAGCAATACTGACTAATGAGTTGAATTGAGAAGAACAGTTTTAGAATGTGGCAAATACCCCTGGACACCCACATTAATCCCACACAACCACAAACTTAGGTCTAAACACTTATTTTAAGTGGTCATATTTTCAGGGCCTTTTGTCATAGCATTCTTATAATTTTAATTAATAGGAGACATTCTGATGCCCCCCTCCCATTCAGACAGATTTGCAGTTGTCCTGGGTCCAGTCAGGCCAATCACAGTCATTTAGCTAACATGGAGTGGGTTTGATATGAAGCGCCGTTGAGACATTTTATAAACAAATATGGCTGCCGTTGATGTGGAACTGTTCAGGTTCATGTCAAGAAGAACAACTGCACTTAAAGGTTGAGTATGTGATTCTGGAGCAATCCAACAACATGAACAATACCATGATATAGAACAAACAACGACACAACAAGTAATGTAACTAACGTTAGCTAAGCACAAACAGCCATACTCACAACTCTCTTGCAACTTTAGCTAACATCACAACAACAGCATGTCTTTGTGAACTACAAAGTAACTGGCAAATAGTCTGTACTTGTATATAATCTTTCTAGTCCTCTGAACACTAAGTGTTTTACACTGTGTCACATTTACATATTTATACACAGATGGCAGAGACTAAGGTGCCAACTGCTCATCAGAAATAGAAATTAACATTCACACACCGATAGCATAGCCACTGGGAGCAATTTGGGGTTCAGTATCTTGCCCAAGGACACTTTGACATGCAGACTGGATCAAACCTATGGTTACCCAAAGTAAGCTAAATGTATGTGGACAAGTCATTTAATGTTAATTGATACACAAATCATGGCTGGAACTGCTGAAATGGTGCGTAGCACTTTGTTTCCCATTTCAGAGCTAGGTTCTATACCAACATGTTCCTGTGCCAGGAATTTGAATTAAGTAACCTTAAAGTCAATAATAGACATGATTCTGAGATGTATATTGTCACCACAATGTGTAAGACTTTTTTACGCTTAAATACCAAAAACTAATTTGCCTCATTTGAATGAACCTTCAACCTGTTTGCACCTCTTCTCCCACCTGTGCACTGTGCATTCTACACTGGACACCAAAATACCAAACAGATGGTTAAGAGAGTTGCAAGGCCAGGGAAATACCATTCAGAGCGCTGCTTGTGGTGATTGTGGTGCTGCTACAAAAACAGGGACCTTTTGAATGACAAAGAATTTACATAGTCCAATAAGAATCGTCAATTCGTGCCTATAGTCGACTGATCGACTCGAATTATGTGTATTTTGTGCAAGGCGATTGCGAGCTTTCAATAAATGTTTGAAAACATTTAATGAAAGGTTTTTTTCTTTTTATACGTTTATGTACAGCATTAAATGTTGAAATGTATATTGTAAGTAGTCGTATATTAGCTTATTGGGAGAAAACTAGTAGTTCTATGTAAAATCAGACGTTGAGCATATTGCCAAAATGCCGTGATCCTTGTTTCGCTGCTCCGCCCCCATCTAAGCATCGAATCTTTGACTATTAGGGGTCAGCCCTAAATGTAGCTAGGTAGCTAGCTATGCATGAAAACAGCTGTCACTGAACAGAACAGCAGACTTAGAACAAACTGCTGATGTGTCGATTTCCCAATTCAATTTAAATTTTTCAATTCAATTTTATTTATATAGAGCCAAATCACAACAACAGTTATCTCACAGCGCTTTTCATAAAGAGCAGGTCTAGACCGTACTCTGAAGTTATTTACAGAAGCCCAACAACTCCCACCAAGAGCAAGCACTAGGCCACACAGGCAAGGAAAAACTTCCTTTTAAGGGGCAGAAACCTCGAGCAGAACCATGGCTCACGGTGTGCGGCCATCTGCCTCGACCGGTTGGGGGTGAGGGGGAGAGAGAGAGAGAGAGAGTAAGAGAGAGAGAGCAGAGATAGGCAACCTACACAGTACACACATAGAGGTACAGACAGTAAAGGCAATGTTGCTATAGACTGAATGAAAAATGGTACAGATATTTATAGTAATGTTAA
>JAPMOB010215919.1:0-19217 GCA_029875015.1 Lepomis gibbosus | reverse complement strand
CCCATACACACACTGTACTCACATGGATACACACAGCGTTCCATCCTGCATTTAGTGCTGCAGGACTTTCCAGGCAATTACAGTTGGTGATGGAGCAAACAGCAGAGGTGATGCACTGGGCACTGTTTTTGGGCAATGCCTCTAGATTCAGTTAATGCAGGTTAAGAGAGCGTATTTCAAAGTTTCCCGGCAACAGAATCTTCCTTAGTGATTGTAGCAACAATGCAGAGGAAACGTGAGGCCCCTGTGCTCAGAAAGTTGACTTGGGCCGTACCGTCTCCAGATGATTAAAACAGAAAATCAACTTCAGCGGCGTCTTTGTCCGCAGCCCTGCAGATATGATCCTTTTGTGCCTGATTACTCGGGGTGACTAATGCTATTCAGAAAGACTCTGTTGGTTTGCAGACTAAAGACCCCAATTACCACCTGAGCTTATTCTGCTGGCCAGTACTGTCAGCTTCACAGGAGACGTTTTATATTAGCAGGCAGCAGCCTGTCTGCCTCCAGGCTGCTAACCCACTGGCTCGGCAGAGAGGAAAAAAACTGCAGCGCTAATGAAAAATAATTTCCTATTTTAGTGTTCAAATAGCAGGAGAATTATAGCTGTATAGCTATAGCTTAAATAAAAGTTCAGAGACGGGTTAGAGAGGGAGGGTATGTCAATCTTCATCTCGTAATACAATATTTGTAGTAGTGACTTTACGCCAAGCGGCAATACGCTGAAAATTGAAGTCAACAGGAAGTGCCAAAAACCGCAGTTCATTGAATGGCCACTTGAGGGTGCCTCCAAAAGCAAGTCAACCCCCATAGACCCCCATTAAAATGTCCAGCTGTACAGCAGAAAAAAGATTTTATAGCCTGGTACAAAAAAACAGTTTTGGTCTCTATAGCTCATGACAACTGTGCGGGGAGGGTGGGGCTAATATAACTTAAGGGCGCGGCGCTTTGAGTGACAGGTGGGTGCTGTCACAGGTGGCCAGCTTCATTCGTCATCATTCTACCTCAGCTCCACCTCTTTGCCCATTTTTGGATTAGCTGGAGTCAGGAGCTGCCAAGATGGCCGACTGCTCTTCAGAAACCCCTGGCTGATGTGACGGAGACTCCGTCCATGTTGTAACCCAGCTGTGCTCGAGGCACCGTCAGGAAATGGTAGCAAAAGTATTGATGTTTGTTAGACTTATATTGTGATATGTCTCGGTTTGCTTGTTAGGATCAATTAAATTATGGCTGGACTTTAAAGCTAGAGTGCAGGATTTTTAGATATGAACAGCTGTTTGCTTTGTGAAACGAGCTCACACAAAGCTGATTAAGCCTCTTTATTAAATCATCACTGCATCAGTACGATATAGTGACTTTTCTTGTATTTGTTATGTTGGATTAGACAAACATTATTCTATTGATTACTCTATGCATTACTGATTTTCTACTTAATATGCTACAAATCCTATGCTGTTAAATTAATTTAACTGCATCTTAATTAAAAAACGGGTTAAATTTCAGACATAAAAATTCAGTATGTAGAATGATAACTGACAACTTTCAGTTGTGATTGTTCGTTAATTATTGTTTCCAACATAAAGAAAGAGTGTTGAGCCAAAATCAGCAGCGTTGCATAACTGTGATTGGCCCCAGTGCAAACGCTGGCACACTTGTGTACACACGGGCGTACAGGCACATAACAACGGCACGCAATTGCAAACCTGCAGCCGTTGATCAGCACCACGGACAGCAGCTGAAGTGCCAAGCCTATCAAAGCAAATCTAACAGCCTTGCTCTGCACTCAAACCGCCGCAGCCAGCTGTTTTAGACAAACAACCGAAGTAGCTTTAGCCAGCCTATAGGAACAGATCAACACAAGGTAGCTTACACAGTGTGTCAGTGACCACTGAACTAATAGCCACCAAGAAGAGCACAGAGACTCATTGTGGGCCTGCAGAGTGTGAATGAACGGATGACGGCGTCTGATCATGTTTCACGCGGCATTTGTTGCTGTCCCTCGAGGGCCCTTGTAATCAGCTACACCAGGGCCCGTCAGTACTTAAGCCACTGACCACAATCATTTCTACACGTTCTATATTTGATGCTCCACTCCCATTTTCTTGTCGGCCATATACTGATCTAAGCGACTCCCTAGTAGGTGGAGTTACACAGATTTAAAAAAGTCACAGCCCAGAAACGGTTGGGTGAAAATTCTGTTTTAAATAAAATAGGTTTTCCCTAACTGGTTGCTTATATATTTGATGGATTTAAATTGTCCATTGTACTGAACAGTTGCTACACTATGAGCACAAAATGAATCACCTCTGCAAACTTAAAGAAAACTGTATGTAACAATCTCAGAGGCTAATTTAGCTCTGAGAACTAAAACTGATAATAATGTCAACATGCTAGTGCTAGTTACCATGCTAACACACTTAAGGGAGTATGCTAACCAGGAACTGGCATTGTCTAAACACATAAAAATCAAGTGGATGGACAGTAATAAAATTATATGGCCTTTGTCAGAAAGAATCAGAATCTGACCTCCAATATGGCTTCAGGCGCAGCGCTAAATTATCTGAAAGCACTCTATTGACAACCAATAATTTGTGATGTGGCGTGCTGGAGATTAAAGCTCATTGATTTGTTCTGATGATGCCTCTCACTTTGCACAGCGAGCCATTCAGAGTATTTTATTTCCTTTGTGTGCTTCGACTTGAATTTCCTGCAGTATCCTCAGTGGGACCCTGAAACCTTTTACTTATAATGGCGGTTATTGACGTGCACATTCGCTCTTGCAAATGGTAACAGAAATTTTTACTAGAAAGTAGCGTGCAGGCTCATCTCTAATCTGCAGATCAGCTTTAGACCACTTTAGTGGAAATGTCAGTTTTAGAAGAGGGGAGGATAGTAGAGGAGACAAGAAGCGAAAAAGATTAGGTTAATGTAGATGGAAGAGAGAGAGAGGGGGGGGGGTGAGAGACTACAAAAGCAAAAGGACAATATACCGAAGAAAAAGAAAAGAGAAATGAGAAATTAAATCATGTGTACGCTCATTGTATAATAAAGTCAGTTTAAGGACAGTAAAGTGGAGGATAGAGAAAAGAAAAGAGAATGAAAACAAGAATGTTAAAGAAAGGACAGAAATAAAGGAAGGACACCGACATAATGAAATATGGTGAAGGAAAAGGAGCAAGTGAGCAAAAGAGAGTGCACAGAAGGAAAACAAAACAAAAAAGGGGAAGAGAACCACAGCAGAGGCAAGAATGAACGAGTCAAACAAACCGATGTACACACTCGAAGCAGTGCGCGTTACGTGAGCGGAAGAGAAAGCCGTCATCGATGGCGGAGACATAGGAGGAAAGATGAGAGGGGAGAAGAGATAGGAAAGAGGACACACAGAGGGGTGAGAGGAGATTTCTCTTCCAGCGTGTTCAGCAAAATCCAGTCAGCAGGTCAGGGCCCGATGCCTCGCCACAGCCGCTGTCGGCAGCAGCCGTTCTTCCTGATTAGAAGCTCTGCACTGCTCCTTCTGTTGTGGGATGTTCAGCACATATTACACACAAGTCACCTCCTCGCACCGGCGCTTCATGCAGATTAATGTTAGGCCAAGGGATATTTGTCCCTTCAGACTCTGGGCTCTCCTTCCCCCTCGGTGCTGTGCAAGAGGCCCGAGGATTCACTCTGTCTTTCTAGATTTACGCCCGGTTTCACAGAGGACGGCTCTGTAATGTGATTGCATAGTGCTTTAGAGAGGTGACACTTTAATGTGAAGACTGCAGGTTGGAGCATATTGCGGTTTATTTAAGTTTTTATAGAGAGCAAAAAAAATTGCTGCTATGTAGATTTATGCTTATCCAAGTGGCCTGTCTCATGGAGAACACCTTTATAATGTGATTGCACAGTGCTGCAGAAAGCCAACACTGCAAAATGATTACTGCAGGCTGGAGCACAAAGTGTGGTTTTAGTGAATGTAAAGCAGAATATCCCCCTACACAGATTAATGCCCAGCCAAGTGGCCTATTTTAAAAAGTATAACATAGCTGCACAGAGCTTTAGAAAGGAAACACTCGGGTGTGATTGCAGGGTTTCCCTCGAATGAAGAAACTCCAAAGAATCCTCATACCTACACAACAAGTCATTTGTCAGTGCCCTCCAGAAACGCCTGAAGTTTAGACAAGAAAAACAACATGGTTATGGTTCGAAAAATGTTTTTGTGCTTAAAAGGAACCAGTGTTGACTGTCGGTAGGAGACAGGATGCAAGCAGCAGTCTCTGATGTCAAGTTTAGCACCTCCACCTCACACTCCTTGTCATCCTGTCTTTCACACACATGCATAGTTTGAGTTACATCCTTATGTGAAACATTAGCTACCCTACAGAGAAGCTAATTAGCTACAGACTACATTACATATTTTCTGCCATACTGTAGATGTTTTACCCAAATCCTGATTGGATCAGAGAGTAGAGTTACGTAACACACAACATTAACTCCTCTGTTCTTGAGCCGTAAAATTGACGCTTTGTTGGAAAGTCACTGATTGTACTGGGTGTGAGGTCACTGGGTGTGAGGTCACTGGGTGTGAGGTCACTGGGTGTGAGGTCACTGAGTGTGAGGTCACTGGGTGTGAGGTCACTGGGTGTGAGGTCTTTGTATTTGAGGTTCAATTTGCAATGTGAAAGCATACAGCCTTTAAATAAAGTTCAAAGGCGTATTACTTGGTCAGCTCACACCACCGGGGTTGGAGGCGACACACATACAGTATATGATGTAGGAACAATGTCACCCTGTATGCTACTGAAATTAAAGAAAGTGTTGATCTTGAGGTTAAAAATGAAAATCCATTCATCTCTTTATCAAACCCTCTCATCCCATGCAGAGTCTAAATGAAAATAAAAGATAAAACAAGAGCATTATGGGTAGTACAACAGTAAAGCAGTATTTGAATTACACATCTTTGATTTCCACTTGAATGATCTAAACCATGAAAAAGGGACACGATGACACTGAATCAACCTGTTCATCAGTGAGGTTTAGAGAAAGCCTGCATGCGAGTGTTGGAGGGATAAGGTGAGGGGGCGGACTGTGTTTGTTTATATCTGTGTGTGTTTTTCCACTAATCTCACGCGACTATCTACCTTCCTCTCAAGATGATTAAAAACAACTAACAGCGAAGCATCACGACACAACAAACAGTCCATCTGCACAAACACGCAAACAACAAACAGGAAGGATCAAGCAAACACATGCGTTCATGTACACAAACACAGATACAGAAACGTGTACAGTGCAAATACAGACGCTACAATGCTCACATTTTTTTGTTTACTTGTAAAAAATCTCACCCACGCACACATTCTCACAAACTCACGCACACTTTGCAGCATCACTACCTTTCAGTAATCCAGTGGAATAAAGCTCCAGTCACATCATCTGCGTCACCGAGCCGCCGTAGACCTGCTATTGATTTCTGTCCCTCTGCAGTCAGGTAGCTGCCAGCCTGTCATGTCCACCTGTCAGTCAAAACCTGTCTTGGAAAGCCCTTGAAGGTCCAGGAATGCTACTTTCTAATTCACTGCAGGCTTAAGTCACTATCATGTAGGCCATTAGAGAAAGGAAATACGTTTCCTTTTATTTGATCAGAAAATATTTTGGCCATCAAAAACATCAGGATCCAAATATCTGATGGTCATGCCGGCGGCTTGGTGCGACTGGCCAGGTGTGCAACAGGTGCCATTGTCCATGCTGACTGCTGGATCACTTTGATCACCAGTGTTGCTGTAATGCAGGCTTTTAGAGAACAAACTTACAGTAGTGTCACTAAGCTTCTGAACAACAGCTGGAACAGAGTTGACGTGATACACTGACTCTCTCTGACAGACCCTCCCTGCGTTCCATTTCTAATTTAAAGTCTCTTTCACCAATTAAATGAGGCAACCTGCATGCAACCAAGATTCAAATCCAAGAGGCATTTTTTTAATAGCTGCACTAAATACATAAAAATATCCTCAGAATGATCTCATATAAATTTCCCCTACAATTCAGCCTGACTCTCTGGAAACTTTGAGAAGCAACAGAATTTATTTCTGTGGGTTTGAAAGGATGAGGCAGATATTTTCCTTCTGGTCAACAAATCCAATGAAAGTAGCTTTCAAGACCTATTTCACATTGGAGATAGATAGATCTTCTTATATCTGTTCAACACTGCAGAAATGACACTGTGCTCCAGTGTAAAGTAGTGAGTGTACGGCTTGTGTAACAGTGTAAATTTGCTGTCCCCTCACAGCCATTCATTTTTGTGTGGCCGACATTATTTCCCAGCCCTGCCTGAACCCTCTTGGGCATGGAGTTCAGCAGAGCTTCACAGGTTGGAGTCCTCTTCCACTCCTCCATGACGACATCACGGAGCTGGTGGATGTTGGAGACCTTGTGCTCCGCCACCTCCCGTTTGAGGACGCCCCACATGTGCTCAGTAGGGTTCAGGTCTGGAGACATGCTCGGTCAGTCCGTCACCTTTACATTACATTGCATTTTTTCATTTAGCTGACACTTTGATCCAAAGCGACTTACAATTGCAGCGGTCGTCTTGGAGGTGTATTCGGGGTCGTTCTCATGTTGGAATGCTGCCTTGCGGCCCAGCAGGACACACTTGTCTCCTCACCTGGTTGCCGCCACACACGCTCGACGCCATCTGAACCAACTAAGTTTATCTTAGTCTCATCAGACCACAGGACATGGTTCCAGTAATCCATGTCCTCAAACTGTTTGCGGGCTTTCTTCATGTGGAGTATGGTCTGAGCCCTGACAGGCTGACCCCCCTCCCCTTCAACCTCTGCAGCAATGCTGGCAGCACTCAGACGTCTGTTTCCCAAAGACAACCTCTGGATGTGATGCTGAGCACGTGCACTAAACTTCTTTGGTCGACCACGGCGAGGCCTGTCCTGAGTGGAACCTGTCCTGTTGAACCGCTGTATGGTCTCGGCCACCGTGCTGCAGCTCTTGGCGGTCTTCTTAGAGCCTCGCCATCTTCATGTAGAGCAACCCTTCTTTTTTTCAGATCCTCAGAGAGTTCTTGGCCATGAGGTGCCCTGTTGAACTTCCAGTGACCAGCATCAGGGGGCGTGAGAGCGCTAACACCTAAATTAACACACCTGCTCCCCGTTCACACCTGAGACCTTTTAACACTAACGAGTCACATGACACCGGGGAGGGAAAATGGCTAACTGGGCCCAATGGTGACATTTTCACTTAGGGGGTGTCCTCACTTTTAGACATGGCTGTGTGATGTGTTATTTTGAGGGGACAGCAGATTTACACTGTTATCCGAGCTGCACGCTCACTACACTGGAGCAAAGAGTCATTTCTTCAGTGCTGAACATGAAAAGATAGAAACAGATATTCACATAGATGTGAGAGGTGTACTCACCTTTGTGAGATACTGTATATTTATATGGGCTGCGGGACGGTGTATAACATAAACAGCGTGTGTGTTGGTAATAAAGGAACATGTCATCAGTGTGGCTCACTATGACTCAGAAGAATAAGATATATCAGGCTTTAAAATACACACTAGTTTCCTATGCTTTGATGACATAAAAATATATATAATGTACATATTAACAGCCTTGACCTTTATTTCTATGGACAGCTAGATGTTTGTTTTTCAGTGTGCTCTGGCCCATGATTAATACCTGGATGAGACTCTGTGTGTGCGTTGGAATAATATATAAACAAAAGGACTATGGGGGAGTGCACACATGCAAGCACATGCTGACAGGCAAAAACACACACACAAATATGCTCCCACCGTCACACGGAGAAAGTGAAAACGCTCGCAGCCATGAATGCCAATTTTGAGTAAATATGCATAGACAAACACACACACACTCATAGCCTCAGGTGATTTCTGACCAGGCTGCCATGCATCCATCCATCTCTCCATCCTCTCCTCTCTGCCAGCCACCAACTTTGAATACATTTCATCTCATAATGAAACTTGAACACCCTGTGGCTGAAAAAGAGAGAATACAAATGAGAGAGGCAGTAAGAGGCAGAGTGACAATGAGACAGGGAAAGAAAGGGAAAAAGCCAAATAGAAAGAAATAGATTCACTGAGAGAGTAAAGGAGAGATGAGGGAAGAGGAGGAGGAGGAGGAGGGGTAAAACATATCATAATGGCATTTCACCTCCCTTGCTGGGAAGGAAAATTAAGTTTTTCCCTAAAGTTCACTCCATGGAAGAGGCGATGATGGATGGTTGAATATGTCGGCAGGAGAAACCTCCATTCCTCATCTCACCACTCCAATTAAAATGTGACAGGAAGTCTTTTTTCCCCCCGCTGCTGATCAACCGCACTGTTTACTTCCTCGCTTAAAGCCAAAACGGTTTACTGTTCTATAGGAGAAGCCAGGTATACGATGTTACATGTGGGAGAATAATGAGAGCTGTCTGTGTAAATGAAGACGGATGCGGCATCTGCATCGGAATAAAGGCAGAAACAAGAATGCGATGCAGCCAGGTTCTTTTTTCAGATGTTGGATAGACAAGGTAGACATAAGGAAGAGAAGGGTGGGGGGGGGGGGCTTGTTCCAATAGTGTTTCACTGTCGAGTCAGGAGACGGACGGCACTTTAATGTTTCGACGCCTTCGAGCGTTTTCTTCTTTTCCCCCAGCGCTTTCACAGCCTTGATGTTTTACTCCTCCTCTGTTGTCGTGGTTGGATGTAATGGGGGGAAAAAATTTGAATAAAACTGTTGCAGTAGCAAGTCTGAAAGTTATTCTCCCTAGGTTCTTCTGCCTGTAGTCCTGCGTGTAGGCGTGTGCAGAGGAGCAGGGAACGCTTTAAAGTTTGTTTATTTGATTTTTGATTTTGATGGTGATAGGATTTTTAAATTTGTTGTATTTTGTTTTTATCAATGCAGAGTGGTCAAAGGAATCATATGGTATTTTGAAATCATCCTATCCAAAATGGATGGTCATAATGTCTGTAACAGATGACAATATGTCCTGATGTTTAGATGTTCAGTATTGTCTTTTGTTAGTCCTTACCAGCCTCGTAAATGTTATGAATTTATGAATTAGTTTAACATTTTATATTTACATTTATTCATTTAGCTGACGCTTTTATCCAAAGCGACTTACAATTGCTATACATGTCAGAGGTCGCACGCCTCTGGAGCAAGTAGGGGTTAAGTGTCTTGCTCGGGGACACAGTGGGGATTGAACCTGGATCTATCACACCAAAGGCCGGGTGTCTTAACCATTGCGCCATCCCACCCCCAGTTTTGAAGTCATAGCTGACGTTCTGTGGCCCTGATTACGTGTCTGTGGTTCTTTTGATTTAGCAAAGCTCTGTCAGAGTCATAACATACACGATACAAGGATTTGTTTTAGCTGAGCGTTCTCATGGCTAGCAAATTCATTTTAATGTATAACATCAGTGTCCCTCTGACAATATAAGGAGTAATAAGGATCCTTCTCACACTGAATCATGCTGAGCTGTGAGTCTTTTATTTCATTCCCAACAAATACTCGACTACTACTTTCAACATGACAGTGCCCTCGCAGACAAAGCCAGGAAGAACTTGATGGCTTACACACCGAGCCCTGAACTGGAGGACTAACTGTGAGCCAGACCTCATCACCAACATCAGTGTTGGCCCTCACTCGTGCTCTTGTAGCCGCATGGGAGCAAATCCTGCAGTCAGGTCCGACTTCTGGCTGTTATAGCAGAACATTCATGCTTTGGAATGACATACGGGTGTAGAGCAAACTTTTGGCCATGGACTGAAAAGCTCTATTTCACCACTTATTAATTTTCAAATTAAAGCAGTAAAATAAGAAAGTTCCATATATCATGGAACATGCTGCCAAAATACACCTGGAACACACACACGCCCACCGTCCAGGCATTTGAGGGCTTTTTTCTGGAGTACAGACTCAGTTTTATGGCTCTTTGCAAATTTTTTTTAGAAGTTGCGCTGAGTAACTTCCAAGAATATAAAGCTCTCAGCATTTGATAAAATGTTCATTATTTCCCTGTTTCGCTATGGAGGCAGGAGATTTATGATGCTTTAAGGTTCCCAGGGACATGTTATGTTCTTTCGCTGGCATTTCAGCTCTGATGTTTATGCATGGAGGGTAAGAACAAAATGATCACCTCCTCAGTGTCGGGACATAATGGAGGAAAAACAACAATAGGAAAAGAAAAACAACACGCTACTTCTTTCTCTCTTTCTTTCTCTGTCTCTCTCGCCCTCAATCCGCCTTGTAAAATGAGCTGTGTTCCTCAACTTCCATGAGCATGTGTGGGGAATATATATTAGTTCAATAAAGAGTAAAACTCCTTTCGCCAGACCATACAGCCTACAGACAATGCCCTATAAATATTTAATGTCTCACAGCCATTGTAGTACTTTTTGCTGAAGGCAGCTCAATTGCAAAAGAGGCGATCCTGCGTAATTCAGAGTATTATTCATATAATTTGTAGCCTGTGACTTTTCTTCTCCCCTCGCCTCAGTTGGCTTTGTTTAGCTCTATGCCATTTGTTGCGGTGAATAAATCCAGCCTCTCTGCTGCAGCGCTGAGGTGTCACTTAGAGGAGTGCAAATTGGGCATCGGGAGAGGAGAGAGTTAAATAAAGCATAGGAGAGCAGGGCCAAGACAATCCTCTAGATACCTGTGTTTTACAGCCTGACAATGGAGCAAACCCCACTGTACCACCTTTGTGCTCTCCATGCGGGTGGGCTTTACCAGAGTCTCATTTTAGAATAGACCTGCCGTGTTTATGTTCTGCAACCAGGACAATGACAGCCATGTGTCTGTGACAGTACATCCTTTAGAGACAGTTGCAGCTGTTTATCACTGTTGACAAGGAAACGTTGTCCATATAGGCCACAAAGGAGAAAAAAGTGGGAGCTCATTGTCTTTTATTCTCCCAGGAGAAAAATGCAGTAGGTTGAACGTCAATGTGATTCTCTGTTCATCCAGAAACATCTATGAGGGATTTTATGTCTTTAGTTATTGTGGTGTGAAAAGATGAATACTGATTTTCTCTGTTGTAGGACTCTGGACTGCATTCTGATCAGGGTTGGGGGGTAAGGGATGACATGTAATCAAGATACTAAAATAAAGTAACTGTATTCCGTTACCGTAAAGAAAATAAAGACGTAATGAGATTTCAGTTACATTTCGTACTTTAAACACAAAGTTTCCATTAAACGGAAAGCGGAGAGCTATTTCCTGTAAAAACACACAGCTAGTGAGGGAGCTGTCTGTGGACCGGTGTGGAGCCAATAGTTGAAAGTGGTCACGTAGACTCTGTGAGGACTGATCCCAGCTCAGCTCAGTGAGCGAACACACGGCAGCCGGACCCGAGCACAGACTCTGAGACCGACGGAGGCCAGTCCGACCACTGGGAACGCAGTACGAAGGTGGTTTTCTTGCCGGTTTGGCTCTTGTCACCGTGGGGCTGAGTCAGCTAACGAGGCTCTGTCCTGTTCATGTCGACTTCACTGGGAGGCCGCTGAGCGCTGATTCGTTGCCCCGCCCCTGGCGGGAAAAGCTCCAGTGCTTAGGTAAAGCTCCCAGTACGGGCAGAGTAAGCTAGTTTGACCAGTAGCTGCAGGCTAACTGAGCAAATTAATAGCAGCTACTTAGCAGCAGTTAGCTGACTTTCTACAGCAACAAGTAAGTTAAAGCTGTGTCTGTCCATCAGGAGCAGTGGAGCATCAGCAACATAATATTTTTCATCAAATATGATCCACTTTCAACAAAATCAGTGATTAAAGCTTTCGTGCAGTAATCAGTGGGACCCGCTTCTAGAAACACTCTTTTTCAGCAGCATCTTTGATACTCTTAAGTTTGTGTATTTGGTATTGAAGCAATACAAAAGTAACTTTTTATTTTCTGGTACTTGGATTACGTCACTGATTACATTTTTTAACAAGTAATTAGTAATTGTACCGGATTTTTAAATAACCCTCCCAACCAAAGTTTTCTCTGAAACTATATCAGGACTCTTTATAACCCTGGTTTCTTGGTCACACTCTTGAATTCAGGAAAAAAAAGTTAACTTGACCAAGTCCTGGATGAATTCTGCCGGATTCGAAATGTGAAAATGCAGTTTTGCAAATTGTAAACTTTTAAAGGCCAAAGATAATAAAGTTAACAAAGAAGATTAGCAGCCCTGGTTTTTGATTAACCATCATGTTGTGGTTTTTAAATTTTTAAATTTTAAAGCCTCATAAGCCCCAAGTCTTTTCCTCTGCCATTTCTCAACAAAACCTAATCATTTAAAAGAGTTTGTAAAATTCAGTGCACTACAATTTATTTCAGAGAATTAACCAATGCGCTCAGAAATCTTTATTCTGGTTCAAAACATCAACAAATTGGACGTATTCAAAGTGCAGCACTGCAGATTCTTTATGAATACACCCAAAGTACACTAGTCTTACAGAATTTCTGGATTTGAGTTCCCTTTCCACCAACAACATCTGGCAGTTTGACTTCCTGAGGTCATAAAAAGTTAAATCTGCTCCTCAGACACGCACAGCTCAGCCGCCTCCATCCTCAACAGGAAGTGAGCTGTGCCTGCTTTCAGCGCTGCAGTGTTTCAGACTAGTTTCGTTTGTGAGGAAGTTCGGCCATTGTTGGCTGAGTCATTGTTGGCAGATGGGGATCAAGCCACCACCAGAGGCTTAAGGATGGCTGCAGTCCTGGACTGACACTGAGACCATGAACCTCACGGAAGGTTGGGAAAGAGGCAAGGAGATTATATTTGTAAGCCAGTGTCTCTTCTGCCATCTGTGGATTCAAAAATGGCCTGAGCTGCTAATACTCAGGTTAAGGTCCGGTTAAGTTTAGGCAACTAAAAAGATTTGAATATCAGCAACCTGCTTGTATTTGTGGTTAAAAGGAAACAAGCAAACTTGTGACTTTTTGCTTTGAGACGTAAAGCAGACCCTGGTCTCAGAAGTTAAAGCCCAAAGCTTTGTGCGCCGAGGCCTGCCGTCCTTCCTTAAACTTTGTGATGCACAAAAAGACTGTCACATTGTATCCTGCTCATAGTTCTCTCGGAACAATACAGTCTTGGATTTTGCCTTGGTTGGTTGAGATTGGATGGGAAAACTAAATTTACTGCAACAATGGATCATGTTCTCTTTTTGCATTATTGCCTTAGTTAAAATGGAAAAAGTGTGTTTGTTGGCTTAATCCTACTTTTCTTATTTGTGCTAATGACGGTGCAAACAGTACAACAAGCGTGCTGCTTAGCTGGTTCAAATAGACGGAAAAATTAACAGATGTAGTTCTTAGTTTTGTTATTTAAACTATAAAGACGTGTCTCGTTCTTACCTTTATGAAAAGGCAACACAGACTGCATCAATTCTGATTCTGGACATAGTGGCTGTAAGTATCAATTGGGCATTACTGGATTTTAGATTCACCAGTACATTGGCCACGGTAATGCTCCCTGCAGTCTTTATGCACCTGCTATATCATCCTAACATATGGCATTTGGTGGCCATAACCTGCTGTTTGGTGGATGCTTTAATCCAGAACACCTTCCGATGTCATGACACATTCGCAATAAGAGCGTATCCACTGGGGTACAGTGATGAGATACAAAACATAAAAATGTGCCATGTTTTCAGCAAAGCTAAAACTCAATCTGAGGTAGTATTGATAGAGAGACGACAGTAAAACAGCCCCACAGGCTCATGTCTGGAATCCACATTCTCAGCTGGCGGCTCGCTTCTGGTTCTAGTGTCTGTTTTAAAATCACAACAAAGACGAGATGTTAAGTTGACACTGGAAAAAGTCTGCTGAGGGAGGAGCACAAAACCCGGCAACTATTAATCATTAAAAAAGCAATTACAGGCACTTCTCTGGCAGGTTTATCAGGCTGTCATCTCCATACCATCTCTATCTACTTCCTGGATAACCACCAAACACTCTTTTCTCTCTGTCAGTGCTGCTCTGAGGTGAAAAATGAGTAGATGATGATGACCAGCAAATGTGGCACACTACGAAGAACCAATGGTGAATCCATAACAGTGAGCAAGTAAATAGTTTCTGTCCTTGGAAAGAGGAAATAGACTTAGTACAGAATTTTACAACATTCCACCAGATATACTTCACGCATTACGTGTTTTGTGTACAGACAGCAGTATAAACTCTCACATTCTATTATTTAAGTGCATGTAAAACAGATTTGATTGCTAAATGTTTTATTGGTATAGAGTACTCTGACAGGGTGACATGGAAAATAAAAAGTGCGTTTTACACATATGAAGAAAAAAGAACTGTTGAAGTGATTTCTGCAGATTAATTGCAAAATGTATCGGTCACTTTGATCACAAGATTGTGACTTTATGGAAGGTTAATATAGTTGTCTCTCCTCCAAAGATAAAGATCCAGAGATATTGATGGTACTGGATTACAACTGAGCATAAAGTGGTAGGTGGTACATGTCTCAGACAGTTAGGCCTCCATGATACCTATGATACCTACCTTCATGGTACCTTCACTTTCAAAAGCAGGTTATCACTGTTTACGCTAAATCAGACATAATTACATATAGTTTATATAGACAGTATCTCCTTTATTAATGGTTTCACGATTCTCCAAGCCCACGGTTCGGTTCACACCTGGATTGTTTAACCACGGTTCGGTTCAGACCTCTTTTTTGTTGTTGTTGCCAGCCTTTTAACAGGCCTATGAAACCTGGAAACTTAACAGAAAGGAAGTCTGCATCCATGGACGCGCCCCCCTCTGGTGTAGTTTAACGGCACAAACGTGCACAAATTGTTTCCAAAGCTTTTGTTTTGCGCGTGGCGTGCAGAGAAATCATGCACAATAGAACCAGAGAGCTCAGGGACTGTTTGGAGCATTTATTCAGTTAGAGGCTGCAGTGGCTGCAGTTAGCAGAAGTGCTGAGAGGCAGAGCTGTTTGTTTCATCCTGCTTTATTGCTGTTGTCACTTGTTTTTAATGAAAGTGGAGTTCAGCTGGAGAAGGGAGGGGGGGTTTATTTGTGCCAATGTACCTCAGCAGGACTTCAGTACAGTCGCTGGCTTTGATTGGCCTCCTTTGCGTGTGTCAGTATCTCATTATGTGTGTTTTATTCAGTGAAATTAACTTTTTAGTTCGCATGCCAAGGGCTGGTAGAGTAAAAATTATCTCACAGGAACATTCACAGAATAGTATAAATAATTCATATATGTTTTTTATAACAAATATTAAACACTCACCATTTTGAGTGCAGTTTTATGAAAAATAGTCAATATGTTTATAGTTTAGTGAGTTTTCCAAGGTTAAAAGCAAATGTACTTATTTACGACTATCCAATCTACATTTTAATATTTAACCATCCAGAAAACAGATTTCCTTTATTGGTTTTATGTCGATTCGATGTATGGAGGCCAGAAGGGCGTGTAACATATTTAAATGTTATCAGCTGCAAAAGGTTAAAAACCAGTGAAGCATGTAGACAGTACGTATCTGTGCAAAACATTATGTTAATGAGTGTTAAATGTGTTCGGTGTGCTGCAGCCTGTAAGATCCATGCATACTGTATGAGTCCTTGAGTTTAACACGCGTGTATCCTGTGTGTGTGTTAAACACGTGTTCATATGTTTATTTCTGTATTTACGTGTGTGCTTTCCTTTTGGTTCCGTTTATATTTGTGTATCTATGTAATTCAGTGTGTTTCTTTATCGAGCATGTTTGCTCATTTACATGTGTTTTCCCTTTGTACACCGTGTGTGTGTTGAATTCATGTGCTGTTTGTGTATGTTCGTCACTGTGTGTGTGTGTGCGCTCACTGTTTGTATATATGTGTGTATGTAGTACATGTATGTCTGTGCTTTTAGTGTATATTAATCTGAATGTGTGTGGCCTTCTGCACATGTACTATCATTGACCAGTTTAATGTTCCTACGTTGTGCCGGTTTTAGGGTTTATGTTAGAGTTATAGATTTTGGGTGAAGAAGAGGCCGGGAGAAGGATAACTGGACACCTGACATACCAAAATTGGCTCTTCATCAGGCACAGAGAAATTTTAAAAAAATTCAGGTGTTTCACTGAAGAAACAGACTTACTCCTCCCCACAGGTGTAGTTAAAGCACACTGGATGCATCCAAGGCTGACTCAGGAAACTAAAAGCTACCAATGGACACAAAGCTAAACTTCTCCCCCAAACAGTGATTGTCCAATCATTGCTCAGTAACCATAACTAGCAACGGCAAGCCTGTCAAGCCTTTCTTCACATCCCAAAGTAGTGTGCATTGGGCTCTATTAAGAACTACACTCTGTATCTAAAGTGCCAGGTCTTTTTTATTTCCTTTCTATAACCAAAACAGACGTTTAAAGGTCAGCCAGAGACCAACCAGTTCTCACTCCCCAACTCGTCACATATGAACATATGGCCATCGGCGTCAGTTTGTAACTCACTGGGGATCCCTCTAGCGTCATAGTTCAACGGGGGAAGCCCTGTAGCGTCAGTTTTTGGCGGTAAAGGTAGGTAAATGATTTAAAACAAAAGACTGTAAACCAGGAGACCGGGGTTTGTCTCACGTGTGAAACAAAAAGTCAGCATTAGATATTTTTAGCTAAGTTACACAAGTTACGTTAATTGTGTAAGTTGCACGAGTGACGTTAGTTACCTTAAGTGTTTTTTAATTTTAACCCAAACCTAACCAAGTACTTTTTGTGCTTCAACCTAACCAAACTGCAACGTTTCACGACTTTAATGATGTGCCGTTTCAAAATGGCTATGTTTTGCTAGACTAGCGTTGTATTTTGAAAGTCTAACCGGACGTTGCATATTTATTATTGCTCGAGCCCTAAACATCTAAAAATGACACTAAAGGGGTACCCGGGGCGTTAAAAAGAGACGCCAGAGGGCACTGACCGAGCGTCAGTATGAGACGAGTCGGGAGGAGAACGTGTTGCGACAGAGTTTCCAGCTACCGTGCTGAGTTAATGCTAATTACCAGGAGAGCTACAGCTGGTGAGCAGCCTGCTGTTTGTCTTTTATCTGAAATCAAGGCCCATTGTTTTGAAGACTATAGATACAGTTATTCTAAACTGCACACAGTAAAGTAGAAACAGTAACCAGCACAGGATAAGGTACATTTTGAAAACTGATGCTGCCTGAATCTCCTTCATTATTAAAAGGCTTTAATTGTAATTTCACACAAGAGGCTGGGGAATGCATTATGTCATGTCAAGTGCTGACATGTCTGTGTGTGTCAGGCCATTTGGCATATACACACTGAGGCAAATGTAAGTGTACAGCTACAGTAGCCTGTGAGTCACACTGCCAGCCTGTCCTCCATGACAGTTAATGAACTGTTTTCTGCTGCACCCCCGTCTTCTGTCTTTATTGGAGAGCTTTAAAGCAAACTGTCTCTCTCTCCTGCTCTCCTCCTCTGGATGGTTATTAAATGAAGTGCTGTGGTAGAAACGNGCTTCTCCTCCTCCTCAGGTTTGTTGCGTCATGTGCTGCCAGGGACGTCAAGAAAAGACAAATTATGATGCTCGCCTCCCTTCTGCCACAGAGTCTGAGGACTTTGAAGGAGGGATTTTGAACAAAGCCAGGATGCAGAGGAAATGTGTCAGAGGACTTGAGTTAGGCTTTCTGAGGAGAACTAAAAACACACAGTGATAATGTAATACCGGCTGGTTTATGGGTAAACCCTCTGATGCACTCAGACATATCAGAGCTTGTGCTCACTGGGTTTGTAGTGCCTATAAACATCAGACAGAGACAGTCAGGTGGTGTAGCTGAGGTGATTATTTACCAAGAAGCTTCCAGAGTCCGTTTGTCTTCCTGTGGTGCCAAATAAAAGGATCATTATATTCCCTTTTATATATCTATATAATTAAAATCAGTCACTGACATTAGGTGCTTGTTATGAATGAGCAGGTAAAACGTGGACGACATCCACAATCCAAAAAACTGTGTGAAAATGGAATTTAAAAAATACCTTTTGCTACCCAAGCACTGCATAGTTCGCCATAGTGCTTTAATTAAGACAACACTTACTATTCATAGTTTTCAGTCACGTGACCTGTGCGGCGACCTGGAGGGCAAAACAACAGACCAACATGGTGGCTCACACCACGACTCCCCCGTAGAGACGCCGCAAAAGCAGTCAAATTTTGTTTGGATCACCTTTAACATAAGAAAAAGAAAGATGTGTGGGCACTTCTGATCCACTGTTCAAAACCGCCAGGTCCCTGACGCCGCTCGACTGCGGTAGTGTTTACGTTTACCTTCTGGGGAGTCCCTCCCCTAACACAGCTCTGGCTCGTAGCCTCGATTAGCAAATCCGAAAGCACAACAACCATCCAGCATTTTGGCGACGCAAAAAGTTACTTAAAGTATCAGCGTATCACTTGCATATCGGTTGGCAAATTACCATCTTTTGCCCTCCAAGGGAGCGTTTTCAAAAACTACGACTTACTCACAGTAGATTTGTGTCTTTTCTTGATACACACGATGTGTATTTATGTATTTAAGTGTCAGAAAAACAGTCCAGTTTCTGCTGCATCAAGGTGCAAGAGGAGGCAAAAATCTGCAGCAGTGTGGGGTACACTACGTGATCTAGTTCAGCTGGATGGATGCTGGATAAGATCCTCTGAAATCCTCTGGTCTGTACATAATCATTCATGCACATGACTTTTCAAATGTGTAATTTATTCCAACTAATTAATACATTTTCCGCGTAAGTCATCCTCCAAAATTCTACATGTGAATTTAAGAGGATTCCTGGTCTTTATTATACCGAATCTTTGGGAGACCCTGCTGAATAATTATTTGTGTTTCTGTCCACTTCTCTCATCAGTTTCTATAACCATATTTTAAGGTCTTCTTGTAGCAGGGAACACATTTAACATTTTGGTGCAAGTTGCATCTGCTTCTGTAAAAAGAGGGTCAATCAGGGTGTTTTCTGTTCAAAATCTGTAGAAGCTTAAAACAACAGACGTCACAAAGAGCAGCGCGCCTGACAATGGGAGACTTAGCTCTGAAAAGAGGCATGTCAGTGTGGTTTATTAGTGCTATGGTAACCCAACACACTGCAGGACCCAAATATATCAGGGGGTCATAGGTCGATGCAGGTCACTACAGGTGTAAAGCCACATAGGACAATGTTAGATAGATAGATAGATAGATGTTTATTGATCCCAAAAGAATGGGAAATTACGGTGTTACAGCAGCACAGGTTCCACAGT
>JAPMOB010215917.1:0-24222 GCA_029875015.1 Lepomis gibbosus | reverse complement strand
TTTCACTTTTTGAATGGAATTACTGAAATAAATCAACTTTTTGATGATATTCTAATTATATGACCAGCACCTGTATATGTAAATTCCAAATGTCACAGCGCTTGAGACAGTTTTCAAGACATATTAGTCTGAACAAGCTGGTCAGATGGACATGCCTACTGACCTTTACATGCTCAGGCCTTACAGAACTTTCCAGCAATTTTTGTTCCAAGTATTTCCCAGTGTGAGCAGTTTCCATTACCTCGCTGTAAGCACCCCTCAGACTTAGTGAATTAAATCACAGCAACACGAAAACATAGCTGTCATTTTCTCTCAGTATACACTTTGATTCAGCTGTCTGAGTGTATGTGTGTTACCTGCTCAGTCTTCCGTGTGATGAGGTTCCCAATTGTCTTGCTAAAGAAAGATGCCAGGAGGGGGTTAAGTGGGGACGGCTGCTTCAGGAAGGCATACAGAGTTTCCAGCAGAGGCTCCTCATTACCCAGCTTATCATTGATCACTCCCACATCACATGTCAGCAGCTCACATGCTATATTTGAATACCTGTAATAAATTGAGAAAACTATCTTAGTCGATTTAGTGTTCCTAAGTTAAGAACAATATTTTGTGGGACAAGATTTTCACAGGTTGATTGTCCAACAGGCAAGTAGTTTTAACATTTAAATGCATTTTCAATGGTTTGGTAAAATAGCTGGCTCTAGACCCATTTTTTCACAAACCTGAGCCCACTCAAGCTCTCATCTTTACTACAAAATGGCAGGTAAGAGATATGATGTAGTGCAGCACCAGCAAAACCCATTTTATCCCATCAGCACATTCTCCACAACCACCTACTTGAAGCGCTTGGTCTCCTCTACACCAGCAGGGGGCTCTGTAGTAATCATACGGACGAGCTCCTGCATGCACTGGTCATGGCACAAGAACAGGAGAAGTCTACAAATCCACAATGAGGAGAAAAGAAGCACCCGTAAGCACCAACATAATTTAATGGAAACTTGTATTAATAAATAAAATGTATTAATATTAATGTCCTGCAGACATGCTAAAGCTAACAACAAGCGGACCTCCTGTTCTGGGCCTTGCACTCCTGCAGCACATCTTCTTCATCCATGAGCTCAGTGAGAGTGACATCCTCCTTGTCCAGTAAAGCCTCCAGATGAGAAGATGTGTGTAGATCAAACTTCCAAAACATGGCTGACGTCAGTGGCTCGTACACTTAGCTGTTCACTAAAAGAGGATGTGGAATGGTGAGCCGTATCATAACCATGCAGCATACATGCACAAGTTAACGACACCATTTTTAACTGTGTGTGCTGAACAATTCCTTTTGTGGTAAAATATGCTGTATGTGTGTATACTCTTAAGTTTGAACAAGGAGTAGTATCCTTGGTCAGATCTTGCTAAACTGTCCTTTGCCTTATTTACACTGCATGGCTTGGACATCAATCAGCATTAGCAAATTCACACAGTAAAGACGCAAACACACGCACTTCACTCATCCTAACAACTGACACACAAACCCAGGAAAGATTGGCTTCAGCCTGGTAATGAGAAATGAGAAAATGATTAACAAAAAAGGATACAGAATCATTTCCAGAAAGATTTATTCTGTCTTCTTGAAAAAGAGTTATAGTCAGTAAGGACCAGGAAGCCATGAAACTACAATTCAGTTAGTGCAGCACATCTGTGTATTTACTTTACCCAGCTTGCTATGAGACTAGCCTCGCACATATAGTTACATCAGCAACGACTGGAGTAAGAATAATGTTGAACTACAGAAAGACACTTTAGTGGGCCATATGAATACTTGTGTTTAAAGAAAACAAGCGTGTCATCTACTTAGTTAGGAGAGGACAACTAACTTACTTACTTGCACTGGCTGACATCTGTGTTACTACAAACTGCAAACTTGAGACTGTGCTGTGAAGACGACGTTGAACACTGTATGAGGCAGACAGGAGCTGTCACCGGCCAATGACTTTTAGGAAGAGATCTTCACCTTACACCCTCCTGTACCAAATCAGACCACAGATACAGTAAAGAATTCATCTTAATAAAACTGGCCTATGATTCAGTCCATTATCCACTAGATTAAACAGTTGATTCCTATAGTGAAGTTGCTGCTGATAAAGCATGCTTGTATAAATTGTGGTGCATGGAAACAAATATGATCTCTATAACACCTAGGTAATTTACAGTATATGGTTTTAAATGAGGCATGAACATATCCTACAAATTTCTAAGCACCCTTAAAATTGATTGCATAACATTAACAGTCTGAGTATGCTGCCCTAGTGTACCCATCCCTTCAATAAACATGTTGATTCTAAACAAACAGGTGTTTCAGAGCTCAGACTGTGAACTTCGCGATTCATCCTTTTACCATATGATAGCTAAGTTAACATTAGATTTTAAATGTCAAACAGCAGCACAACCATGGCCAGCTTTAAGACAGGCCTATCTGGCGTCTTAAGCATCAGCTGGTTCCTGTTAGCTATTAACGGATATTAGGCTAGTTATAATAATGTAACAGTCATATAGGCGTGAATTACAGTTAATTAGCTTATCCAGACAGTTACTGTAACTTCACGTTAACTTAGCTTATCTACTGTTAACAACATCTGTCAGTAACGTTACGTTTCCAGTGCTTAACTTACCGACCGTGCCTTTCACATGACTTGCATGCAGAATGAAAACCAGCCCGCTAGCAATGTCTCAATCATGTTGCAAACGTAACCAAACTATTTCAATACGGTACAGGTAACGTTAGCCAACCGTGTTCACATCTAAAGCTAACATTGGTCAGTTGTTGGCTGCGTGGCTAGGTGGGACGATGTCCTCCATTCAGACCTAACGTTACCGTCCTCCGACCACAGCTCGCACAAGTTTTACGTTAGGTGATTTATTTATTTTCTCCCGAAACACAAAGCGACGGTTACCTTTTATCCATCATTTGATTAAGTCGTCACCTGCAAGCTGAACGGCAACTCGGCGACTCTGGCTGTCAGGTCATCCAGAGGCCCATAGCTGGCTATTCACGACTGCGTTGTTAGCTTGAAGATGCTACCCTTTCCCGGTTGCAATGTCATTTACAGTGCCGTTACACGGGGGTTTGCCTGCCGAGCGGCTGTGTTGACACTGTCAAAATTGTACTTCAGCAAGCAGGCAACAAAAAATCTGTCTGATTTGAAAATCAAAATGGCGGATACCTAAAACGTAATCAAAAGTTAGTCTGTCCATCAACTGTGTAAACATAAGATTGACTCCATGTTTATTTGCTGTAAATGTGAAACATTGCTGTTAGTAAGTTGTTGCACGATACAGCATCAATTATCGTTACTGCAGTAAAAATGTGTTATTCAGATTCATAACTGTCAAACAAAAAGTAAAATAGTAAAATGTTCAAAAGTAAAATACTGATAATGACATAATAGGCTACTAATAATAAACCGAACCCACTTTAGTGATTATGAATGGAATGAACAGTAAATATTATATATAATAGAATTGTTAATAAAATAAAACAAACAAATAAAAATAAAGTTATACTTATACACATATACTTAACATGGCCGTGAGTGATATATACAATTGTTAAATTAAGTAAAAATAATAATAAGTACAATAATTTGATGCATACAAATGTGTATAAACACATGCACACTTCTGTCTTTCTTTTTCTTCTGATTTTTGTTGAAAAGACCATCTGTATGTTGAATATTAATATATTTATGTTATAACACCAACAAAAGCAGGCAGATGCGCTACTGAAACAAGCTTTAAATGAACCCCAGAAAAAAGGACAAAAAAATTGCTATAACCTATACATCTCCTGGTGTACTAAGGGACCTGTCTTGATGAGCAGGACCTTGGCACTGTGTCTGGTTACAGGTCAGCATATTCATTATCTTACCATGTGTGCATCTGCAGCTGCACTGTGGAGCTGTATGACCTGGCAAACACAGTTCCTGAAAAATACAGCATATTAGCTGTACTGATAACAATCCCTGCCAGCCAAAAACAGTCTGTCTCTTAGGCCAGTGGTGGAAGAAGTCTTCAGATAATATACAGTACTTAAGTAAACTAAGCAATTGCATAATGTAGAAAAACTCCACTGCAAATAAAATACCAGCATTGAAAATATTATTTCAGTAAAGAAACACAGAATTGGCAACAAACTGCACTTAAAGTATCAAAAGTAAAAGTTATGCAGAATATTATTAAATTATATTGCATCATTATTATTGATACATTAACATGTAAGCAGTACCTACTTTAATAGTATTGTTGGTTGAAGTGGCTCTAATTGTATTTGCTTTATGTACCTACTTTGGGGTATTTTAATTTAAAATAATGCATAAACGTTTATAAACTGATTGTTTTGTATGTAAAATCATGATCTGAAAAGTCCCTGTGATCTGAAAAGTGTAGTTGTGATATATATACACAGTGGAATAAAAAGTGCCATTTTCCCCTCTGAAATGCAGTGAAGGAGTATAAAGTATAAATCCTTATAACATGGAAATACTCAAGTAAAATACAAACATTATACACTTTCCACTTCTTTTGTAGGATTATTATTATGTAGAAAAATGGAAATCCTTATGCAAAGGTGCCATTTGAAAGATCTAACAGCTGCATTAAAACCAGCATGATATATTGGGTTTGTTAAATAACAGGTAGTGACTCCTATTTACCCTAGGGGTGATCCCATAGACATTCAACATTTGAAACAAGATAACCTTATTTTGCTGTTTGACATAACTTCTGACAACACCAAATAGTTAAAAAAAAAGATCTGTCCTAAGGCATTTATTAGTTTCTGATTCTGAATGTCATTAATTGGTAACTGTAAACCCCATAAGCACTATCACCCCTGCGGGCATTTTAACATACATCATAATCAATAATAAGAAATCCAACCGAATTGGATAGATTGTGTCCACGTTAAAATACATTTTTGTTAATAGTGATACAGTCGATGTAAATACACAAGACCTGTAACTGTTAAGTTTGTAAATGATACGGTTGTTGTGTTGTTGTTTTTTTGGCACCCGTTTCAAGTGGGTGTTTTGTCGTAGTATCTGGCAACCCTGGATAGTCCCAGCCGGTGAATCGGTTCCTCGCTCAGCTGAACCTCCGCAGTAGGTCTTACAGTGTAGCCGGTTAGCAACATGGCGAACGTTGTGGATACTAAGCTATACGACATCCTCGGAGTTTCGCCATCTGCATCTGAAAATGAACTAAAAAAGGTACGTACCCTCTGAAACGAAAATAAATTTTCTCAGAGAAAGAACAAAATTTTTGGGAAAGGAAGCGAGGTCACCAGTAAGATGTGGCCCTAGAGACAAGCTAATCAACGTGAGCTAGTTTACTGAAGGCTAACGTTAGCTAAAGATGCTCAGCGACTGCTAGCCTAGCCAGTAACTAAACTAGTTAAATAATTGTACAGTATGTAATTGCACTGCATTTTTGCAGAAATTTAAGCTATTTGTTGGTGAAATGCCGGTAAGGGTTATTATTTTTTTTATCGGTTTGCATAAATCAGAAAAATGGAGTCAGCCTGCCGAAAACCAAGAAAAACACATACTTGTGACCACGAGTGTGGTAGCTTGCCGGCTACTAGCTAGATTATAGCCACATTCCAGCAAATAGTCTCCGCCAGGTCGAGCGGTAACGAAGCAAGTAACGTTAGCTTCCCAGCTCACCTAGTTAAAAAATACTATGAAAAGAAATTCCTTTGTGGGTTCACGGCGTTGGGGTAACATTCGGTAGCGCTAAACTCGCGTAAAATGTATCTTGAGTTAATTAACATAACGTTTATAACGTTAGATAAACATGTATGATGGTTACTAATGTTAGCTAATGTCAAACGTCGTGCAAGTTACTGTATACCATTAGGCTTAGTTAGCCAACATGTACGTCGCTGTGTACACCCAAACTCAATCCAAACATCAAGCAGTTACTAACATTAGTGGTTTATGATCCACTAACCCCGAGCCTTGCTAAATAACGTTATGACTTGAAACCCTAGTAGACAATCGTCTGTCATCACACCGTTTTTCCTACCCAAAGTCAACATCACTTTTAAAACCTTTTTATGTCAAAATGAAACGCTTTTAGTGCTGCTTTAGAGGATTGTGGATTTGCCAGAAGATCATGACAATGATCGTTGTCATTCAGTGTGTCGACACCTCAAGCAGGTAAACCCGCAGTAAAAGATGCAGTTTCTTCGGACTAGAGTGTTTTTCTTTGTGTGTATGTGTGTGTGTGTGTGTGTGTGAGATGTCAAAGGCAGCGATGCTCTTGCCGGTGCCCTGATGTTTTTGACAACAGGCCTTCGATTTGTATAAGGCCAGTTAATACACTTAGCTAGTTAGTGATTGCTAGCAGAGCTATTTAACACAGTTGGCACCTGAGCCTCAGGCCTGCTTACACAGCTTTGGTCACGATGATATTTTCTTTATTACAGGCCTACCGCAAATTGGCCAAAGAGTACCATCCTGACAAAAACCCTGATGCTGGAGACAAGGTATGATGCACCAAAGAAAGTCATGGTAATGACAGCAAGACTATATAGTTAGCAGCAGCAACAGCTCATTTCCTCAACAATTGGGACCAAGAAATTATGTCAACATAGTTTGTCATGGTCATGCAGCTCAAATCTTTGATGATTAGCACAAGACACAGATCAGAGTACAAAGCATGAAACAGCTTTTCCCTAGAGAAAAGCGTATCCGTTTTCGATTTGTACTGCTCTATGACTCAATTCCTATGATTCTGCAAAGACATGACACAGCACACTAGTCTGTTTATTTCTTTTTACTTTGTAAAAGGGGCTCATCAAAAACAAAACTTGCTATGATGTACTGAATCTTTTGTATCTTACAACTGTGTCAAGCTGTCTGAATTGTTCTTTTCTTTTCATTTTACAGTTTAAAGAGATCAGTTTTGCATATGAGGTACTGACAAACCCAGAAAAAAAGGAGCTTTATGATCGCTATGGAGAACAGGGGCTACGGGAGGGAGGAGGCGGCGGGCCTGGCATGGACGACATCTTCTCGCACATTTTTGGCGGAGGACTGTTTGGGTTCATGGGGGGACAGGGCAGAGGACGCAATGGAGGCAAGAGGAGAGGAGATGATATGGTTCACCCTCTGAAGTAAGTATGTTACTTAAATGCGGTTTGGGTGCTTCAGTAGCTGGTTAAAATATAATTTGTTTAACGTAAACTCTCTTGTCACAGAGTTTCTCTTGAAGATCTCTACAATGGCAAAACTACCAAACTGCAGCTTAGTAAGAGTGTGCTGTGTGGTGCCTGCAATGGGTGAGTTAGTTTTGAATTTTTCACTTTAATTATTAAAAAAACAGCTGATTGATTTATAGTTTAAAGGCCCTGAGGGAAATTGTGTTGCAGTAATTTAGTGAGAAATTCCTGATAACAATGCTGAATGTTTACTGTCTGTCTTTTAGTCAGGGGGGTAAGGCAGGAGCAGTGCAGAAGTGTGTGGCATGCAGAGGACGAGGTATGAGAATCATGATTAGACAGCTGGCCCCTGGGATGGTCCAACAGATGCAGTCAGTCTGCACGGACTGCAATGGAGAGGGTAATATGTCTATTAACACCCACACACTGACTGTACTTTTAATAGACACAGATAATGTACAATACTAAGCACGACCACACTTTGAAAATAGTCCAATGTCTATATGTGTGCTTGTGCAGGCGAGGTTATAAATGAGAAGGACCGCTGCAGAACGTGTGAGGGTCATAAGGTGTGTAAGGAGACTAAGCTTCTGGAGGTGCATGTGGACAAAGGCATGAGACATGGACAGAAGATCACATTCTCTGGGGAAGCTGACCAAGCACCAGGCGTTGAACCAGGAGATATAGTTCTGGTGCTGCAAGAGAAGGAACATGAGGTAAAAAACACCAATTGGATAGATTTATTTTATTATCATGGGTAAGAAGATAATAATTGTTATTTAGGGGGAGTTTCTGTAACACAACATGTTATAACAACAAGCAACATATTTGGGATTTTAATCTTAATCAGGAATTCCGCCGTGATGGAAGTGACCTTCACATGGTCCAACGCATCGGCCTGGTTGAGGCTTTGTGTGGTTTCCAGTTGACTGTCACACACCTTGATGGACGGCAGTTGCTTGTCAAATACCCGCCTGGCAAGGTCATCGAGCCAGGTAAACATATCTTCATACCACATTAATTGATTGTATTGCCTTTGCGACGTTCCTGTTTGTCTTTTTTTATGTGATGGACGTTTTATGCATGAAAGATTATTGTTCTTAGATTTACTGTTTACTGCAGCTATTAAGGCGTGGTGGTGCAAACCTTTTATTTTTGGGATTAAAATGAATTAAAAGTGTAAAAATAAATGAAGTTTAGGGATCCACATTGACACAAGTGCAGGCCGAGCCATTGTTTTTAATTGTTTGACAATTCTGCGGCAGGATCTATTCGAATGGTGAAGGGAGAGGGAATGCCTCAGTATAGAAACCCATTTGAAAAGGGAGACCTTTACATCAAGTTTGACGTCCAGTTCCCTGAAAACAACTGGATTAGCCCCGAAAAACTGAACGTAAGTCGTAATCAATAAACACTCTAATTTGCACATTTTTAGCTCCAGTAAGCTTGAATAATTGTTATGCATGATCTATTTAAAAAATTTCTTTCAGGAACTCGAGTGCTTGCTTCCTGCTCGTGCTGAGAATCCTGTTATTGCAGCAGATGCAGAAGAAGTTGACCTGACAGATTTTGATAAGAGTCAAGGGTCAGGAGGTGGAGCCAGGAGAGAGGCCTACAATGATAGTTCTGATGAGGAAGGTGGCCATCATGGCCCAGGGGTGCAGTGCGCACACCAATAGAAAGACTCATACATACAAACCGACATGCACACACACATACAGATATATACATGAACATCCCTTGAGTCCCACTGCTAACACCATTCAAGATTTGACGCACATACATGCACATCTCTCTCCTTTCACGAGTCCCATGAATGAGAGAAATTCACAAATACATATACATATAAATTCACCCTCCTCAGTTCCATGGTGCCCATAAGTCAGAGATAAGCTGGATGTGTGATGGCCATTTTGTGTTTATGGACAGTAGTGCTCATCAAAGCCTCCAGCAAGAAGGTGGTCTCAGTCTCAGAGGTTCACTGACTGAACTTGACTTGGACCTCGCCGTTTTCATCCTAGGCTTTTACCTTTCACTGTGGGAAACACCAGTCTAGTGTATAAAATGCAAATATTGTTGACTATCTTGTATAAGGTGTAGTTTAGTCTGTCACACACAAGCGCATGCTGCTTTCTTGCTGAAGATCTTGCACACATAGATCCAGGTTCCGGACATTATAGAGAAATCTGACACCAGACCTGATTACAGCCCTAAAAGTGTGTCCTCCGCACAGCCTGCTGGGAACCGAACGTTTAACCCTCATCCTCTGCGGTGAACAGTCATACTACAAAACTGGACTGTTTGTGTTTAATCCTCAGCTGTCACATTGCTAGAATATTAAGGCCCCGACTATAGCACCTGTCAGCAAGGCACATTTCTTAGTTTGGAATTTAAACCTTTTGTCTTTGTTGGTTTGAATGTTAGTGTGTTCGAGACCACAGAACTTGAACCTAAGTTGTGTACTCTTCTTTTGTTTTGAGGACACACTTGTGTGCTTCGTACGTATGTGTGTAATGCGGTCGCTCAGTGTGTGTGTGAGCTGCTGTGGAATGTTCTGACTTAATAGGGTGATAGATATTCCTGCTTTTTGTTGGACTGCAGTGTGAGTAAACACTATAGAGGGTCAATTCAAGAGGAAAAACTGAATGTTTATTTGCTGAGAATCTCTCCCGTGTAGACATTTTCCCTCTACTCACCAGGTCGGAGAAATCCTCCTGTCTTGCAGGAAAACCACTGGGCCCGCACCAACTCTCTGTATTATACATATCCCCCATCGTAGAGTTGTTAGCCAAACTTTCATCCTTTCTCATGTTACAATATTCCCATCCCCATAGACCTGTAAATAAATACAGCCCCGGTCCATAGGTGCATTCAAAGTCTACAGCAGTGTCCTCTGTCTTGTCACATTATTTCTTACACAAGTGAGTAATGGCCAACAGTGCCAATATAAATGTTATGTTCACTTCAAGGTGAGTTGATGGAACCTCTGTAGACTGTTAACATGCACCTCTGCGACTCATTGTGTATGTAATTTATGCTACAGGGGGATAATGTGTACACAACTGAAGGGGGTCATTGATAAATAACATTGATGTTGATGCTTATGTTTGTTGAGATGATTAAACTGTATAATAAACGGTCAATATACATTTGAGATCTGTTTTATTTCATATGCACAACCTGCATCTTTGAGATTAGTTTTACAATGTACTAGTGATGGACCGATTAATTGGCTGATATCTGGCGTTTTGAGATAGTCATTATTGGCCGGTAACTGAACTCACAAGGCCGGTATATTATCAAAACCATTACTGGCTAGGATTAAATATATATTATCCTGTAGAGAATAATGCAGTTGAATGACATTGCTTCTGACTAAATACTCCACTCTACCTAAACGCCAGTCAAGTTCTGAAATCTATAGCATAACCCAGCGATTCTCATCATTTTTCTGTCATGCTCCCCATCCAGGAGCTGAAAAGAAGTTTATGCCCCCCACCACATGTAAATTAATTGAGTTCTTATCGATTATTAATATTTGGGGGGGGATAAAAAAGGAGCCAAATTGAAATAAAAGAAATGATTCAGGTTAGCATGATGGCATCAGCAAACATGACATGAATTTACAGCTGTAGTTTCTCAATCTGCTCCATCATCTGTCTCTCTGCTGTGGAGAGCTACTGGTCCCAGGAGTTCTTTAAATCCTGCAGTATTCCTAAAGGATAAATAAAGGCAGCTTTAGTTGATATACTGTAGCACATTCCAAACACAGGTTATTCAAACTGCTTTACATATGCAAAGAAAGTCATTACAATGGCATTCAAAAGCATTAAGCAACAAGGGTCAGAATAAAATAAAATACAAATAGAATAGACCAGACATATGGAGGAGATGGTATTGCACATTCATTTCTGTTTACTTACCTGTCTCGTTTAGACTGCATGACATGGGAACGCTCTCTTCTCAGCTGCTCCAGTCTCTCTCTAACAACTGTCTTCTGCTGGTTCTTATCTTCCTAAAACACAATAATAATGGCTATAATACAAAACTTGGATACAATTATGTAATATTTTGTGTAACTGTTTGTTTTTGCGTACAATATAGAGTACCTTACCTGTGGTAGATCTTGAGTAAGGTGCCTTAGCCTGTCTGTGTGTTTAAGGCCAAGCAGGTCTTCCTCTGCCTTCCTGTTCTGGATGATCGACAGTCGCTCCTGAACCTGAAAGACAAACAATGTAAGAGTAACATGTCACCTCTGTCTCTCACTGACAGCGACCTGAACATGCTTTCAGTGCCCCATTATCCAAATTTCTCTAGCAGGTGAAGCTGTGCCACAAATCTCTGCTCTCTCTTGTTCACCCTTATCTCACCCTCAGCAGTTGTCTCTCTCTATCTCTCTGCTGCCTCTGTTCAACCTTTCTTTGCATGTCCACCAGGTTACGCATTGTTCGTTCTCTCTCCACTGCCGAGACTGGTTCTCTTGCTCTCTCTCTCTCCATCAGTGGGGTTTCCCTCTCTGCAGGGCTACAGTCAACCTTTATAACAGAAAAGGGCATTAGTGGCGCTTTAAAAATATGTGATTCAATGTTACGCTCGTGGTTGTGCAAGTACAACAACAGCAGACTTACTGTGGCTCGTGAATTACATTTCTCGTCCTCAGTCTGAGCGGGTTCAGGCCCTCTCAGGTCCCACTGCTCTGTCTCTGTTGCAGTGGGACACACTTCCACCTCAGCCACTTCTCTGTCCACATTTGCTGTCTCATTCGTAAGTCCAGAGCACAGGTCACCAGCATGCCGCTTAATTTCAGGAAGGTCAACCACATTATGTGGCTGTACATCCTGCAAGGTCTCTGCTACTGATGCATATGTTTGCAGGTCACAGTGGGATACGGCTTCTCCCTCCTCCTGTTGATCAACTATTGCTCTCTCCTCAAAGGTCAACTAATGAATATAAAACGGGGAAAATCAGACAGAGTAAAACAATGTTTTAATGTCTGCTTTAGGCTTACAGAGTACCTGTCCTACTGTGTTGCACTGCTGGTCTGCAGACTGCCCGTCAGGATCACCTGTGGAATCAGACTGGAACAGATCTTCCCTGTCTCTCTCTAAAGAAGTCTCCTCACACTCTGTGTGTTCAGCTGTGCTGCTCATGTCACTTGTTTGGACTTGGGTCTTCGAACTGCTCTCAACATCCTTGCTCTGTCCAGCGCCCCTGACTGCAGCCTCTGCCTCAAAGTCAGTGTCATCATCTGGCAGTTTGCTCCAAGCAAGGGCAATCAGTGAGCCCTGTTTCTCATAGCTCTGGAGGCTCTTTGCTGCACTGCCCTCTAATTTTTCCTGGGCTCTTCCCTCCGCAGCGAGACTCAGATGAGTATTACTTGCTCCATCTGATACACACAAGATCTCCAAGTAGGGCAGTTCCTCCACGGCCACCCCACAACCTGGGGGAATAAAAGATATTGTAATTGCAGGGGTGAGTGTATGGTAATCTAAATCTGGCTGCGTTTGCACTACCTGTACAGATGTCCTGTTTGTCAGTCTCATCTGCAGCTTGCACCCTATTCATTTCTCTGCTGGCCCTTCTGAGTGAAACAACCCTTGGAGCTTCAGCTGGGCCTCCACAGCTGTTTTGAGCCTCGACTGGTCCACTGCAGCAGGACTGAGCTGTGATGTGCTCGTGGCTAATTTCGGTTATGTTCGGACAAGGAGTTAGTATAGCGCAGGAAGTGAGAGGCGCGTCTGAGACCAGGAGTTGGAGTAGGTTGGTGTAGCAATTTGCTTGAAGTGCAGATTCATATTCATCTCGCAGAGCTTGGACACCCTGTGTGCTCTAACAGACACACATCATTTAGTCTGTGGATTGTTAAAAGAGAATGTACAGCAGTGGACTATTTTGATTGGATGCTGTGTTTTTCTTGGCTCACCTTGTCCATCAGTGCTGACAGTAATGCAGAAGCTTGGACCTCCTGGAGCTCCATCAGATGGGTCAAGAGGATCAGGGAACAATTCTCCAGCTGGTGTTGGGACCACATCGCTGGTTGACTGCTTATGTAGGCCTGCATTTGGGGCTGGAGTTGTGGCTGAGGGTTTGTTTGCTGTAAGGGGATCTGAGTCTCATTGAGTGTATGCAGGCCGGCCTTGATTTGTCTTAGCCTTTTTATGCAGCCATTTCTTAAAACATCATGTGTATGATTATCTGCATAGGAAAACAGGAAACCACAAAGACAGAACACAGAAATGAGGGGAATTCAAAAGAAAACCAAGTCAGACAATGATGCAGATGAAAAAGAAGAAAATATTGATTTACCCTCTCTTGGAGGCACTGTGGAACCTTGCTCTTGCAAATCCTCTAGGGAGATCCCATGTACCAACTTGACCAGATACTTCCTCTCCTGCTCCTGAGTCAGCACCAGCAACTGCAGCACTGCCTGCTGTGACAGAGCCAACATTTTTGTTCTGCTGCTGACAAAACTACTGTAGTGTTTTTCTTTCAGCTATTACTTGAGAACAATCTTACCCCGCAAAATAATATAATTCACGAGTAATGTTATGACATGATACACAGCTTATGTCTTCAGTGGGCCACAAGCAGATATACAGTACCTGCTGTGGTGATTCTGAGATAAAGTCTTTCTTTTGATCCTCCACTTCAACAAGTAGCCACTGGGCCGCCTGCTCTGCTCGGCATGGACTCTTAACTTGGGGCCTGAACAGATATAGAAGTGGTAGACAGTACACAGTTATGAGTGAGTGCAAAGCTCAGAAAGTAAGACTTGATGAAAGTGTGTACACTTTTTTCAATTCCACTGTTATTTCCACTGTATTTGTTGGCTCACCATGTCTCCCAGGACTGCCGAGCTGCCAGAAGAGAGCTGTAAGACATTTTTTCTCTCTGAGCTCTGAGAGTTGCCAACCTGATGTATAGACACAACAGTCTGAGGCTCTCCCTGTCCAGCCTGCAAGGTAAAAGATAAATGAGTGACCTCATCTCGGACTTGGTTAGAGCCATATATAAGCCCATGTCATCACTTCTGTAATAAATATGTATTTGCAAACAATTCCTTGCAGAAGTGTGAATATGTGGATATATGTAGGATTGACAAGTCATCTAACTATGTTTTATTTCTTCATGTGGAGGTTAAAATGTGTGTAATCTGCACCTGATGTGTTTCAGAAGTATTTACCTCTCACCCAGGACTCTTAGTGTGTCCCTTTCATGTTGATGAAATGTGTGTAAATCCCACAAGAGTGAAACAGCTGACCAACCCTGCTCCCCGGACTCAGGACGGCTTCTAAAATACTCTCCCAGGCAGGTCCTGCAGAGGAGTTGTTTTTATTATGATGCTTTTGTTTCATGAATGTGAAATGGTAGGTGGTTTGTAATGTTTACTTGAATTTTGATTAAGTACATTATCTGTGTTTTTTATTCATGACTGAAGGTGAGTTTCCTAGTTGGAATAATACCAGGTATGTCTGCTCTCTCAAAAAGTACACACTGTATTTTCACACCTGTTCATTCGTTTTGGAACCAAGAAACATTGTTGCATTGTAGTTTGGTTGTTGTTTTCTTTTCAGTTTAACGACATTTCAGTATATTAAGCTTTTAGTTCGTCTTAAATTTACAATAATGACCTTGTTGTGTTACCTGTATATCCTGAATGCTCCTGGCAGCTCAGCCAAACGGAGCATGTCACCTGACTCCAAAGCCTCCTCTGCAAGATCCTCCAGCCCCTCCTCTTCCTTGTGTTTTTGCCATGGCAGCAGAGTCTCCCAGATACTCAGAGCTGTGATATCACCACACCACACACAAAAAACAGGAATGTGAAGCATCTGGACCAGGCTCTAGGATGCTGAGTAAGTTATATCTAGAGTTATGAGATTGCTCTCTGTGTTATATAGTGACGACAGTTCAGAGAAACTTTTCCTTACTGTAGTGCACCTGGAGCATTTCTGTATAAAGCAAGTGGGTCACCACATCATACTTCACCTCCACCAGGAGGAGGACATCTGACAGGGAGACACAGCCCCAGGCCTGACCTCTAACCTCTTGGCTTTGGCCCTGCCAGGGAGAGGGCAATATACTTTTTGCACCCTCTGACGCCAATCTAAGAAGATAAACAGACACATATCATGTAATGAAATGCATTACTGCTCAAATCAATATGTTCAGGGGTTTTGGCGCTAACCTTACTTGGTCTGGTATGACCAGTGTCTTGTGTTGGCTGACGTAAGCAGAATTTAGATGGATGTATCATGCATCAAAGACATTACTGAGTCAGTTCTGTGACTTTAGAATTGCAAAAATTTGTAGCATTTATAACTATATTCCATAATTGTTGCACGTGGCCACAGTAGCCACTGTTCAGAAAAAGTTACACTACAATAATAACTATTTATACAGTTTAAATAGTATAGCCTGAAGCTGTAAGGTAACTACAAACTTAATCCTTCATATAAAGATGAAAACATTTCCTGCTGCACTGTGGTCTCAAGTCTCAAGAACATCATCATGATAAGGAAAAAAATCAAGTTAAGTGACATTACCTTGGAATTGTGGTACCGGTGGAATTTAGTACACATTCTCCAACTGTGCATGCAGCCTGTTGCAGTCAAGAATTTTCCCCTCGGGGATCAATAAAGTATTTCTGATTCTGATTCTGATTTCTGAATTGTACTTGAATAACTTTTCAACTTCTTAACACTTGGATGGATGCTTACCTGGCCCAGCAGTGCCTGGCTAGCTTCAGCCTCTTCACTCCCCTCACACTTCCATCCTGCTCTTTACCCCTCACCAGTCTCTCCCTCTGTGCGTGGAAACAAAGTGTAATGATGCAGAGCAACTGTCTCCGTGGAGAAAATCTGCTACATTGCAAGCACATACCTGTAATCTGACTGTGTCAAATGTGCATGACTGTAAAGATTCTGAGTCTGATTGGTCAGCTTTTTTGAAAGTATTTGGGTCTGAGCTTTGGTGCAGGCAATTCAGCACATGATGATCGATGACAGCTGGCTTGCCCATCACACAGAGAGTGTCCGGATTTCCAGCATTTAGCAGCTGGAGGTCCCAGTAGAGCTGGAGATAACAATATTGACTCTCAGTGGTGATGTTCACTGAGTTTCTCGGACTCTCATATGAAATTCAGAGAAAAGAAAATTATTTCATTGACTACCTGTTCCTTCTTTTCCCTCTCCCTTTCCATTTCTATGAGAACATCCAACACATTTTCACCAACACAGGACCAGCTATTGTCACCTCCTGCGATCTGAAACAGACACAGGTACATAAGAGTATCCCATAATGACGAATGAACATTTGAGCTACAGCTGCATTGATGGTAATGTTTGTTTTACACCACAGTTTTTACCTTCTTCATGGCCACATGTGCTTCATCAGTGTCAGAGGGAACACAAAACACTTTGCGATAGAGGAGACTCACATCTGCAGACGAAAACTCTGCTCCGACAGACATACCCAGAGATCGATACAGACCAGCGACACAATCCTGAAGGAACATACAAGGACAATGGTTGCAATTTACACATAATAAAAAAATAGAAGCAGTTCTCTCCCAACATTAAAACATCTTACCTGCTCCATGTTTTCACCACTGAGGGCTGATGAATTATACAGGCTATTACTATGGTTTCAGCAGGTTACCTCTGCACAACAGCTGGATCAGGTTACCAGGCAACAAAAGTGATAGTGTATATAGACAGAGAGGAGTGAAATGTAATGCCATGACCATGTGACACATTACACCTATGTGTCAAGGTCTCTTTGAGCTACTAGTGAAAGTTGGTGGATCCCAGCTTTATACATTAAGTTGCATGTATTTTACAGTATGTAATCATGTATCCTATAAAGCACCCACAAATTTCCCATATTTCCTAGAAAGAACCATGTACTTGGTACTAATAATAAGGAAAATGGAAACATATGTGAGACTGTTCTCTTAGTAGTATTTACAGTAGTTAGTTGAGTCTGTAAGCAGTTGTTAACTGAGAGGAATTTCCCTGAAAGAAGTGCTAAATTAAATCCCAAGTAAAAATTCATCCCTTATTCATTTATTAGAAACTTTATTCTCCATATGTGTTGAATTGTAAAGTTATTTTATTTCAGCTGACCTGTTTTGCACTCACTAAAATGCTGTCTAGTACACAACTAGTTAATTGTAATGCAGTCATTACAAACATACCAACTAAACACTTGGTCTACATCATGTACCTATAATTAATACCAAATTACATATTTTTTTTCCAGGAAGCTTAATATAAAATTAATAAGAAATGACAGATCAATAAAACAAAGTGATGCCAAGATCATGTTTTGATAATGAATTTAATCATTGAACAAAAAAAAATGAAATACCACAAATATTAGTGAAGCCTTTGTTTATTTATACCATGGAGAATAAAAAAGAGTACCTGAGATTATGGGGCTTACTGAATATACAGTCAGAAAACACGCAGTGCTGAAATAAACCTGCACAGTAAACCTGCTATAGTAAATAATATTGTTAAAATAATCTAAATGCTGTGGACAGTATTTTATAATTGTATAAAACATTTGAAATAAAAACAAAAAACCCTTGTGTAGTATAAATATTCAGTGCTACATATTACATTACAAACATTTGTTAAAAACATTAAAAACTAGTAGTTCACTTAAGTCAATATGTTAAATCCACAGGTCATCTGTTGTGATATTTCAAACTTTGATTATACAGTAACGTAAGGCTTGTGTAGTCCTTGAGTGGAGTAAAGATTATTACGGGTTGGCAGTGCATATGTGTCCACTTTAAATTGAGCAGTTCAAGCATTATGAGGTGTTTGCATGGATGATCTTTGGACACTTTTCCGGCTGTATACAGTAGTTGTTGTGTAGAACCAGACCAGCAGGACACTGGCAGCCTGGGACACAGGGCTTGAAGCAGCGGCTCTCTATCATCCCCAGTGGTACATCAACGTTAAAGCAGGTTACAGGACATGGGGGTCCGCACTCGTCAAACACAAAGCCCCTCTCCACTGGACAGCCCACAGCTGTGGAAGACAGCAACAGAGAAAAAACAATGAAAGGCTGAGAGCATTGTGACTAATATGGCTTCAAGGGTATGACTGCTGTTGTTCTTTACTGGTGAATAGTAGGGATTAGCAGGTGCAAGAGTCTATTCGTCTGCTTTTGAGACTTGCTGCACATGGCCTGCTAGTAGCACTGTAAAGCGTCAACTCTCTGAGCTAACTGTGGAGTTTCCTTCTTAGGATATTAAACATTTCCACACATTATGTTTGCAATTCATGCAGCTTGAGGCACAAAACATCTTCACATCTTGTCATAAACTCTCAACCATTCTGGTTTGTTCTCTAAGCCCCAGTGGGCGCGCACATCTCACAACGACACTGCTGGGAAACCCATCACAAATAGTGATTGGGTGAACGAGGGAACTGTAATTTCTTTCATCAGGACTGTGTTGTGTAGGAATGATCAGACTTAATTGACAGTGGTTTGGCAACAGAAGCAATAAACCCCAAACTGTCAAAACATTTTGAATTATATGTAGCTAAATTCTGAATGGTGCACAGAAGTAAGTTATATCATCTTTATCGAACTGAGCCAAGCTTCAACTTGTAATGAGAGCACAGAGAAAACCACAAATATAGAAATATCTTGTGAAACAACAAAAATTGTTTCAACTTTGGCTGATTATTTCCCACATGTAGTACCCGACTGCTCATAGTATGAAGCTGATGAAAATAAATGTGTTTTACTCACCACACAGTGATGGGCTCCTCCATTGCAGGATGACTCCAGCCTCTCTGCACTGACTGGCATAGGCCTCCAGTGTGTCGCACAGACACTCATCACTATTGGCCCCGCAGGCACAGAGATCATACACACAGGCTCCGTACCACGGTTCAGGAGGCACCACTCGATGGCAGGGCTTAAAAACAGCAGACTTCAGGACATTACAGCGAGCATTAGCCCCCTTCTTGGCCAGATAGCCGGCGTCTTTACAAGGATTGACATCTTCACCGGGACGACAGGATGAGAGGCAGTAGCTACCATTTGCGACCTAAATTGAGAAATGTTGTTTGATTTGTGTGCAGTTAGAGGACTTGTATAACTTCTTTCATTCTGTCTCTCTATGTATTTAATTTACCGTCCAGCTGTTGCCAAAGTCAGACTCTGATTGGCTGAATTGTCCACTGGGCATTTGGAGGTCATCCTGGTAGTAGTTATTGAAGTTTCCACAAAGACCACAGGTGTGTCCCTTATAGGTGCCTGGCACACTCACTTCTACAAGTGAACGGCCACTCCACTGTACCTAAACGTGGACCAGTGGGTGTATGAGTATGTGACATAATTGTGAGTTTCCAAACTGTTTTTTTCCACTCATATGTTACAAAGACAATGAAAGAGATAAATAAGACAAAAAAAAACAACAAACTGTACCTTCAGCCCGATGTTAGTGTTGAGTAAGATGGTGTTGGTCTGTCTTTCGACATAGATGAACGGTTCTCTGAGGAATGGCAAATTCACAACTTCATCATTCACCTGAAGAGTACAAAATTGGCTGAGTGGATGCATAACACAAGCATGACTGTACAAAATCTTTTGCAGTATTTGTACACACAAACCTTCACAACCCAGTCCTGGAGTAGCTGCACTGTGACGTTTCCAATAAACACAGTCACCTCTTTAGTCCAGGACACTCCTGTACGGCCACGGTCATCGTTAGTAGCATGAATTCTGTTCAATCAAAGAGGAGTCATTGAGCAGGGCATAAAGAATGTATATTACAGTGAAGCCAGTTTTGGTACAATAAAATACTACTACAGGGCTGCTTCCTGTTGGCACCAGCGTCTACTGCGCATGATCGCACAGCATAACCATGCTTTAATGACATAGAACAACGGCAGAAACACCGTAATTCTGGTAGCTGCAGTATGCCGTATGGCTCAGTGTGTTTGTCTGAATCGGATTGTCACTTATTAATAAGCCCACCTACGAGGCTCACCTGTCAAACACCAAAGCAGTGTCACTGATCGCCGAATAGTTTTTTTTGTTTATAATCTAAGCAATACGGTTACATCTCTCATGTGCGAGGGTGTGTCAAAGGGTTTTGATGTCATGTTTGGGCCTACATGGATCTCTCCATGCAGGCTTTGGTCGGCTTCACTGTCCGATCTCTGGCTTACCCCCTTGGGTGGGACTTAAATTCGGAAGTTGTTGCTTCCTGTTCTATATGTATAAATTCAAGTCTTTTCTATATCAGGTTAGAAAAGCAAAGCATCTTGAAAAGAAAATGTTTTTACAAACTGATACACACGTCCAAGATAGTAGCTCCCAACCTTTTTGGTCGTGTGACCTCTTAAAACCCATAAAAACTTGTTTTTTATCCCAATATCCCAACTAAGTCCCGCCTACAACAAACCATTAAGAAGAACTTAGATATTTCTCATGTGAAATTAAAAAATCTGTCTACGCTTTGGCAGAAAATTCTGTTTTCATGTAAGATATTGAGACACTGACTGAGAAAATAGGTTTTCAGTGCCTTTAAAACTGAGCAACATCTTGTCACAGGTTATTGCCTTAATGCGGACATAAGCTGTGAGCAGTTCAACCAAAGACTGTTTTTTCTTTCCAAGATTGTTTCATTTGAATGATTTTTAGAGGGTAGCAAGAGGGGAACATTCCAGTATTTCAGAACAACAATTAGAGAAGTAATAGAGAAAACATGTTTACCATGGTGACCCACTCACCTGAAGTCTCCACCCTCACAGTCCTGTGCAAGGATATATGTGCACGCTCCCTGGAAGTGCAGCATGCGGCCATCAAAGGTGCGATAATGAGGGTCGCCGAAGGCAATGCAGGTGGCTGGACGAGGAAGGCAATGAGGACAGCACAAACCTGGGACAATGGCTGGCATCTCATCCTGGAAGGAATCACAAACACATGCACGCACATAAACGCACACAGACTCACCTACACTGGTTGTGTAACTATGAAGAACCCGGGACATTCAGAGCAAGCCAAACAAATGTTATAAGGCTATATGTTGAGTAATATTCATTTTGATGCTTTGCATGTTTTTCATGTGCATAATGTCTTCCTTTGCCATTTCCAGCCACAGGTGTTCAGCAAAGTTTGATGCTATTTTGATGCTTTTGATTGCTTCTCTTATTTAAATTGGCAGCGCCACCTGTTTGCTAGTTTAATTTCCCCTCAAGTTTTGAAAATGGTTAACAGTTAAAAAAGATTCATTAGAAATGAATGCTGTGACTCAAGCACTTTTCCTATGTTGACCGTCTTGTTGCCTGACGTCAATCTGATTCTCTTTTGTCCTGAGGGGCTTTACTAAATAAAACTTTTTTTTGTTGTTTTTTTATCTTTACATGGAGTTTGGATTGGAGTCTGGGTTGTGCTGTGGTGTTGAGGAGAATCGGTAGGCAAGAGGCTTGGGATCACACGTGAATGTCAGCTTACGTAAGCCAATGGATTTTGCAGAAAACCCTTTCTTCACATATGAAGCAGAATAGAGGCTGTCACAAACAACCAAAAAAACCCCGCCAAATGGTTCATTATTATGCATGGTTACAACCCATTGACAAAAAAGTACTTCATTTCATTTAAAATATTGCTGCTTTAAGTTAAATGTGAAAATATTCTGGCTCTACACAAGGTCTCTGCGTCTCTGAGGCCCAGCCTCACTCATTATTCTCCGGCTTGACACCTCTCCTGTTCCTGTCTTAACCTGCCCTGTCTTCACTGTCCCCGGAGTCAGAGTCCTGGTCAGAGCCACTGTAAATCACCTCTGCACTGTATTCTCTGTTGTCAAACTGGCCTCTGTCAGTCAGAGAGGTTGTGTTTGGTCCTAGGTTGGCTCTGCTCACTGGGAGGCTGCCGAGCCTGGTTCCGCTGCCACTCGTCTTGCTATGGTTCTGGTAAGTAAGCTAACTAACTAATGGCAGCTAGCAGCACTTATGACCTGATAGGTGACACACTGCCCTCTTTTTTTCAGGTGGAGAAAAATCTCTATACACATTGCGCATTGCATAACTCTCTACAGACTGAAGGTTTAGAACAGTGAGGCATCATGGGCACATTTCAGATTATGATGAAACACTGAGAAAGAGTGTTTGTGTTACTTATACTGACTGTTGCACAGGTAAGGGTAGGGCAGCGTTCACTGTGACAATGTACATCTCCAGACACACACGTACAGCTGGTGCACGCATCCACCTCCCACTTATCATTACAGTGAAATGCTTTTCCCTGGTACATACACGACCCTCCTGAGTCTGCAACACACACAGACAAAGACACACAAACATGAACCATGTTAAAAACTTTGAACAAACACAATCATGGATACTCACTATATAGGCTGGCTGTGATACCTTGGCATTCATAGCAGCATTTCCCTGGAATCTTCACTTGTTTCTGGCCATTGGGACAAACCACAGGTAAACACTCTTCAATGTTGCACTCAATATTGCCCAACTAAAGATGAAACACAGAACAAACAGGTTTCTTTAGAAACAGATGGTCTGAAGTGTTGGAAAGTTAATTTGCTCATGTACTGTGGTCACTTACAATTTTGAGGTATTACATTTAGATTTACATTTACTCATTTGGCAGACGCTTTTATCCAAAGCGACTTACATTTAAGGAACAACTTACAAGTATCAACAGAGCATCAAATACAGATCTACAGCTGACAATACACACTAGTAAGATCAGCAATAAATCCTAGTAAGAGCTCATAGTACACTTTTTCATGTATTACTTGAGTATTTCCATTTAATGCTAGTTTATACTTCGACTTCAGAGAGATGTTTGCACCTTTTAGATTATAATAGATTAGTACCATGTACCGTATATTAATACATCAATAACAATGATCTAATATAACTCTGATAGGGGCCAATTCTACAAGTACTCTTACTTTTGATACTTTAACTACATTTTGTTGCTGATACTTCTATACATTAACTTAAAGGAGACCAATTATGCTGCATTTCCAGTCCTATATTGTAGTTCTGTGACTCCTGTATGGCAGCTTTGCATGATTCAAAGTTCAAAAAACTAATTTTCTCTTTTCTCATACTAGCTCTCCATTTAGGGCTTAATTTCAACCACTGTCTGAAACAAGCTGTTTCTTTAAGGCCACTCCTCTCAAAGCCCACTATCTTCTGATTTGCTGAGACCAGAAGCATGTTACCAGGCTGTTGTTGTCGCTGAGCGGTACCAGAGACATTTTAGAGGAGACACGCCACTCAATCACATTCTCAATACAACTCTATGGGGAAAGCCTGTGAGGGCAAAGATGGTGGTTATTCCGCCCCTCCCGCTAGAAAGCCAATCGTCTGCTTTTAACACCCAAGCGGGAAACATATTTCAGCCAATTGTGTGGTTCCGCTGACGTAAGGGTCTGTTTGACTTCTACTGCGCATGCACGGAAGTGGTGACACATGTGTAGTAGAAGTAGAACTGGTCAGGAAAAACACTTTTTAAACCTTATTTTAGGGCAAAGTTGTCAAACGTTTTGAGCGATTTTTATTAGACTTTAATGCTGATTCTATTCATGTAGTTTTTATGTCCCGGTGACCAGTGAAAGTGCACTTCTGGCTCTCCCCATTCATTTAGATAGGAGCCTGGCCTTGTTAGTATGTATTAACAGCCCGGAGGCGTTGCCAAAATGGCGGCCAAGTGGCATGACTTGCCTAAAAGGACTTTGGCGGTACAGACAGACTGAGCGTTGCTGTGCCGTTGCTGTGCAGAACAAATGACCATGTATGGAACACCGACTCTGTCTAGCTCCATATGTCGTAGAACAGAGCCGGTGGTAAAAACAGAAGTTCAAAAAAATAAATAAATAAATAAAAATAGGAAAAGATAGGGACTGATGAGATGTGGGGGAAGGTTATCTTATTATATCATCTTTTATTTTATGCAGGATTCACAATGGCAATTGTTACATAGGAGAAAGGATGGAAATAAAAATCGACCAACAC
>JAPMOB010215915.1:0-18966 GCA_029875015.1 Lepomis gibbosus | reverse complement strand
CTCTGTCAAACACAAATAAATATGACACTTTTTGTACCATTTGACTGAAAATGAATTTATTCGGCTACACAAATTTCATCCAAGGTGAAAAAAAAAATTACATGAATTATGTGAATGAAAATTTTTTTAAATGTCCGCACAGGTTGAATTATCAGTAAGGTAATGTCCGCTTAACACAGACAAAGCAGACACACTTTTTCCTGAAAACATTCTGTGAAACAGAGCAACCACTGGATTGAAGCACTGATCAGGAAATCATCTGAGTCACAATATAGCACACTGTAGAATCTGTGTCCTGATTTCAAGAGTTGAGCTGTCCCACGTCACTTTTTACCCTCTACCATAATTATGTGGTACCCAAACTTTGTCTTGACAGGAGGGTCTGTGTAGACAGGTTTATCCATGGAACTGACAGGTAGGGCAAATGCTGCATCCTGGAAAGGTCCAACCATAGATCCTCGTGTCATCCATCCCAGATCACCCTGTCAGGAACACAACAGTCAAGAATAAAACACATAGCATGTACCTAAGCCAGGACACAAGTGACTGAACATGAGCAACAAAAGGCAAAAGTACTGAAAACCGAAACTGTGATATTTTTAACTGTGAGTAATGCAGGACCTTGAAACACTTACTCGTTTGGCTTTGGGTGCCAAGCTTTATTAAGGTACAAATAAGGACGTGAGATAAAAGCTTTGTTGCACACTAATGATTTCAACAACTCAAATATTTCCGTGGTGTCCCTGAGTAACAGCCCAGTAGCTCCACTGAAATTCCCCAGTAGCTAAGAGTACACCAGAGTAGGTGTTCTGGTGGGGTGCAGGTGTGAATAAGTAGGAGATGATGTACAGAGTTAATGAAAAATGACAGACAATTTCTGTGAGTAATAGGAGTACTAGGAGTAAATCATTATTATTCATCAGTCCAGAATTCACCACCAATTAAGACTTATTATGAGGTTTAGGTACATGATTTTAATCATCTCCCATATTAATCACCAACCCCCAAAACCCCCAAACGAAACCCCCAGCCAATATGGGATTTCTAAGACCAATATCGATTTTGACATTTGGGGATTTGAATCCAATATTCTGATATATCGTCCAGTATACTTTTTTGTCTTCTTTTCAGAAACACATAACATAAACAAAGATTATCTCAAGATTGCCTAACTTGACATAATGCAGTTTATGTGCATTAAAATTATTTTCGTTGGAGACAGCTGGCATTGCTGTGTCGTCTGGCCAACCATGTTCCATATGACGTTTGCAATGGCTAATCGCTAAATGCTACCTTGTTTAGGCTAAAGTAATGTAAACATAGCTCGTATTAGTAGGCTACCATCCGTACCGTTCAGTAATATCTTAATGGTCTGTCACCATGTAAGTAAATTTGAACTACTGCTTGCACTCTAAGTAGAGGTGGGTGTGTGTGTGAAGCATCTTCTATTTTATTTTTTCTTTAGAGTTATTAATCTATATCTGTTAATTAAAAGGGCGTGTATGTTGGTTTTCTAACGTGGTACTGAATTTGAGCTCCTTTTCAATTACCAGTACCAGCTCAACTTGCCTCGCCCGTCCTCTGTTTTCCATTGCAGATAGGACCCAGAGATAGCACCTCTCGATGTAGTTGGTCGTCTTCACCAGCCAGCACCACCACACACAACTGCCGCAACGTAATTTTCAAAGAGACCCACACACAGCTGTCTCTTAATATAAGTTAAACAGTTTCAACATTACTCAAAATACAAAGTGGTCTGTGTGACGGTGGGAACAGAGAGCTCTGTGAGTAAGTGGCTGACCGGCCTCATAAGCTCCTCCCACGGGTTGGCGCAGGCTTTCGGCGCCGCCACTCGCCGAGCTCCTCAACTCCGAAAACTTTCAACAACATTTTTGTTCCGCCATCACTTTTTGTCAATATTCGAAATCTACACAGTTGATTTCTCACCTCAAATCTTCTCAGAAGGGAAATTAGTGATGAAATAACAAATAAAAATTGTGCAATGATGACAGAGTGAATAGTGACGATTCTCTCTGACCAATCAGTAGTCTGCTGTGTTTTCATGTCACATTTTTACAGGTACAACTTTTCCGCAATGGAAAACCAAAAACGGGCGAGGCGAGTCTAGTCGAGCTGGTACTGTGCAGTGGAAAAGAGGCTTTGGTATCATAGATTTTCACTGGCCTTGGTAGTGACTAAATTTCTGGTATTATGTCATCCCTAATTGTCACTTAAAACTAAGCAAATGATTAGTACATGTTCTTACTCCTTGTCTTGCTTTGTCTTCACTGTATTGTGAGGCTACTTCACTGAAACGGACTCCAGCCTTCAGTTTCTCCATTGCCTCCATGCATTTTCCATGTTTTTCACAGAGGATATGCCGAACCTATGGGGAAAACCATAAAAGACCATAAAAGCACAGTTAGACTTCCAGGAATAAACAATAGCTGGGATGCATAATATAACTATTTAAAATTAATGTAGACACACATAAAGTATCCCTTTAGCAGATCATGCACAGGATATGATGAATACCACAAAGGCTCCATAAATCCTTAACACTAATCCAAAGATGATGTTTATGCAGCAATAATGCTCATTTCTACAGATATAGACTGGAGATAAAAGAGGATGCTTGAAATATTTCCTGAAAACAAACTGTGAATTTAACAAAATTAATATTTAACTTATTCCCACAATTGACACATGTGTCAGGACTAGCCCATCAAAGAGAAAAAGGCATAAACACATCTGGTGACAAAGATAGGTAATCTTTATATTAAGTCATTTCCAAGGTAACAAGGGTCATGCATGTGTCTTCATTGATTCACACCTATTAACTCTTCTGGTTCCAACTCAACTTCACATTTAACTGTCCTTTCAGCCTACTCGTCCAAAAATGGCTTTGTCGTAAGAGGGCAGTCGTTGCTTGCTAAAATTCCCCTGTTTTGTCACACTTGACTTCTGCAGTGCAGCTTAGGGTTATGTAAAATGTAATTCGCCTTACCTTCACAGCAGTGCCTCCCTTGGGTGCTTTTTCCTTTTTGTCAGCGTCTGCACTTCCCGAGGCTGCTCCTACAAAGCACCATGGTTCAACACCACAACACGTTCAACCACTGAAAAACCATAACATACAATACTACTGTGGCAAACAATACGACAAAGTTAAATCTAGAGAACTAGCAACATCATCACATGGAAGTGTGTGTTACAGTTTGTATGCGTACTAGCTAGCTGTCTGACTTGAAGTTCATAACACACAGGCATAATTAACAGTATATAACTAATTGCCAACTAACCTTTACCACCCTTGCCACCTTTTCCCTTTGGTGGCATTCTAGATTAACGTTTAAGGAAATTCAACAAATAATGAAGAATAAAAACCGTAATAGCATTAGTTTATGCTATGGTCTCAGTAACCTGCGCAGTGCTTCTTCGTCTTTAGCTAGTTATTGGCAGATTGCAGCCAGTTCACGCCGATACCGCCGCCCAGTGTAACATATCAGAGCATGCAGTCTCATACATACTGCAGTACATAAAATAGGGAACAGTATAGCCATATGTGCCTTTATTTAAATATTCTTTTAAAAGAAGGAAAACGTACTTGGTTTTCTCATATAAAACTCACTTTTAATCACTTTTTAATCCAGGGTCTATCTTGGTCTATAAGACTGTACACATTCTGGTCTTTTATTTTAGTTTTCTTGTCATTCAAATGTATAATGGACTATTTTAACTGGTTTAGATTATGTATTAGGCTATTATTTATTATGCGACATGTAGGCTACGTTAATTAACATTGCTGTAAACGCGCCAGAGTAAAACTCTTATTGAAATAAGACAACCATGCAGAGCGATAATAAGAAATCAGCCTAATATCAGCACAGACATGCACCAGTTAAGATCATAATGCTATATTTGTCAGCTATTTGCTGGCAAATCTTGTTTTCAAGTAAACACCGGAGGCGAGCATTTTCTGTGGATTTTATTCAATCATCTGCAGATGGATCAACAATACACATATGCTCGAATGACTTAGGAGAGCTGAGTGAGACTATTTATCTAGCTTCATGGTCAAAAGCCTACATAGACTGGGAAGTAGCCTAATAGAAAGGGTAATATTAATGCTAGGGGGAAAGGCTAGCCTACAGGCTACAGGACAACATACTTTATCACCGGATAATTAAAGTAACGTTACACAATAAGCCCAAACGAGAAAGAGAGCAAACAATAGTCCTAAAACGTCTTGGAAAACACATCATACTCGCTCAAAAGCTCAAAACAAGGCCACAAAAAACGGTGTCTGAACGATGGTTTTAAAAAGACGTTAACTTCACATAACCATAACTATAAGATAAAATATGTCGCGACCATTTAGGCTACCCTAAAACGGTGTAAACTCTGAAACAGGTGAAGCTGCTGATAAAACAAACCAAAAAACTATGTAAGGATCCTCCTGTCCAATGTGAGACGGCGTGAGATGGTTACTATGACACCGACACTGAACACAAACGCCCGCGTGACGCAATTTGACAGGTGTCTTGCGTTGAAGTGCTCCTTACCTCGACACCGTGTGTGTTTTTTTAAAATAAGACCCCTTTTTGCGCCTGCTCCCGACAAAACATGGACGAGTACGAGAAGGTTTTGTGTTTGGGCAGGGGAGGAGCGGCAGACGTGTTCCTGATGAGGCACGTAGGGCGCAACAGCCTGCACGCGGTGAAGAGGATCAAAGTAGAGGACACGAGGAAAGCAAAAACACAGAGGGCAATTCTGCAAGAGGCTGAAATCATTAGGAGACTGGAGCACCCTCACATAGTCAAATGCAGCGATGCCTTTGTGAATGCTGAAGATGGATTCATTTACATTGTGATGAGCTACTGTGATGGTGGGACGTTAGATGACAAAGTTAAAGAGAGGAAACCAAAGGAGTTTTTCCCAGAGGATGCGGTGATGAGGTGGTTTTTACAAGTCGCCATGGCTGTAAATTACATACACGCGGCTAAAATACTACACAGGGATATCAAAACCTCAAATGTACTGTTGACAAAGCAAGGCCTGGTGAAGTTAGGAGACTTCGGGATATCCAGAGTGATGACTTGCACAGCTGATATGGCCTCCACATGTGTTGGGACACCCAGCTACCTTAGTCCAGAGCTTTGCCAGGACGTCCCATATAGCTCCAAGTCTGATATTTGGGCCCTTGGCTGTCTGCTGTATGAGATCTGTGCTCTCAGGCCTCCATTTGCAGCCACAAACCTCCTGAGTCTGTTCTACAAGATCACCAAAGGAGAGTATGATCCTGTGGCTAACATCTACTCTGACAGCATCTCCTCTTTGATCCAGAGGTTGCTCCACCTCAACCCAGAAAGCAGGCCAAGTGCTGCCTGTATACTCAGCAGTGGCTTTGTGCAAGATCACCTAGAATCTATCAAACACACAGAGACTGTCTGTGTTCCTGCATCTTCATCAGACATTGATGCCACACTACGGCCAGTTCTCCATCAATGCCAGTCACTGGAAGAGAAGGAACATAATATGGAGGCCCGTTCTAGCGATGTGGAGGAGGAGGACCATGATGCATTGTGTGTTGGAGGACAAAACCCTTGCGACTGCCTCTACCCTGAGGACTTTGATGAAGATGAGAGTTTGTCCTCTCTTGAGGAGAACAGTGGACACTCGGGGTCACCAATGAGGAGCGATTCTGCTGAGCCTATTGGTAATGTAAAGGAGGAAATGTAAAGCGCAAAATCTTCTTAACAGTGATGGAAGAAGCATTCAGATCCTTTAATTTAGATAAAAGTACTCAAACCACAGGGTAAAAATAAGTCCATTGTTTAAAATCCTACTTAAGTCAAAATATTATTAGCAAATTATAGTACCTAAAGTAAAAGTACTTAGTCTGCAGCCTAATCTGAGTGTTATACTGTTTATTACATAGATTATTATTGCAAATGCTTCAATACAAAAAACTCCTGCTTCACACATTTGTAGTCATCTTTAGGACTTTTCTCTAATCTTTGTCATTTTAACTGGATTATTTGACCTCTTTGGGTATCGAACAATTATTTAAATGAAACCATCTGAAAAGTTAAGAGGGGAAATGGCTCTTTGGTAGAACCTCTAACAACTCATACACATCTGAAACACAACAAGTGGCTGCAAAAAAGGTGCTTGTTATAAGAGGCAACAAGCCAAATAAGTTGGGAAGCACTGGTTTAATCGTGTATCCAAAGCTAACTGGTTCCTGGATTGAACTGTCATTCTAAGCTTCAATCCTTGCATAAACTTTGTCTTTTGTACCTCTGTGGCAAATCACTCAGCACATTCTTTCTCTCTTACTTTCCAGACGCGCTTGATGTCTTGGAACAAGTTGAGTATCCAGATGACTTTGAGGATGCCGAGGTGGAAGAAGAACATGAGGACGAAGCAGCCTTAGTTCACACTGCTGCTCAGGATGATGTCCCTGAGGAGGAGTTTCAGCTCTGTGATGCTGGAGGATTGACTGTCACCCTGAAAGCCCTGAAGGAAAAGGGCTAACAACGCCCTCGCACCCTTAAAAAACCTGGGCCACAATAACAGTGAAATATCTGTCATGTGCCTTGTTAAGTGTTTTTATGCAGCTGCTGTTAAAAAGGACATCAGGCCCTCTGTGCTTGAGACAGGCCTTGGTCAAAAACATCTGCTGCTGCAATTTGAGCTAGGCTGTTGCCTTCCTGTACATTTACCACACACCAAGAGACATCACATTACTGTCATACTGTTAGAGGATATTCAAATACTTGGTGGGGCTAGAGAGAATCAACGCAGTTCTGCTCAGAGTGTGCTGGTAGTTCAGTGACATGAATATTTCTGAACGAGGTTTCTGATTAGCGTCTGCCTGCCTTAGCCTTAGTGATGGTAAAGATGACTATAGCATATGTGACTGGATTATTTTATAACATTTCAAAACATGACTTGAAAAAACACCAGCAGGAGGTCCAAATGGTTAATTTGGATTCACAACTTTCTACACAAATTTCATAATCATGTATATGTCCAAATGTTTCATACTTTATTGTCTTTCGGTGTTATTATGCAGCATCTGAAATAGAAAAGCTTTTCGATAAGGGCTTATCTTTGCCTCAGAATGAGATAAAAGCGCAATAATTGCATGCAACTAGGCCTTCAAAGGATGTATGTGGTAAATGCAGTTTGTCACAAAGATGTTATAGCAACTAAAATTAAGATAAAAAACCAAGAGTAAGAAACAAATATTTTAGCACTTTATTCAAGACCATTGAGCATTTTAATGTATTTTATTTATACAATCAACCATGTTGCTGCAACACAAAGTAAGCATTCAGAGTATTTCACATAATAGATTTTTATTACTTTTTTTGTATTTGCTGCATCTACAAACCTATTACTGAAAAACATTAGTTTTGATCCCCTCAAATTTCATCTGTCAGCAGTAATTCTCCTTAGCCCTATTAGTTCACTCTCTTTCACTCTGTATATTGCACCATTCATGTCTGAGTGATATTTTATGATTACTAGAGATATAATGGTGACCGTAACAAATAGTTCGGCAGGGAAAACTCAATTCAGCAAAGTTGTGAATGTTTCAAATATTTACTGCTTTGACTTTTGTGTGAAAGTGTTTTCCAAAAATGAAAAAAAAATAAAATAAAATAAACTCAAACCTTTAGTTTTTATCATCCATCACATCAGTCAGCAAAGACAAATCCATGGCTAGGCCCATTGGCTATTGGGCAGCAAGTAGCAACCTTTCAGCAGTGCTGTGCCCAGACTCAACTTCAACAATAACGGGACGAGACCAGCGAAAGTTAGCCATATTCACATAACATTTCTCTGTAAAAACCATAGACTGTATAAAACAACAACAAAACAACTCTCCTCAACATGTTTCCCTCCATTATAAAGCCCATGGGATGTTCTCACTTCCTGCGCTTGGCATTAGGCTAAGTATTGTATATAATATGTATCTCATGTGTCTCAAATCTCAGTGTGAAAGCTTTGATTATTTTGGGGGCACAGCCTTGGTGCTTGATGACTCAATGCAGGTCTGGTCTATGACCAGCAGGTAATTGACTGAAGTTGAATATAACCAATACATTTATTCAAAGTGAATGTATTAATAAACTAATTGAGTCGTAATTTCATTAACACTGTGAATGATGACAGTATGTATACAAATTACGTGAAATTACTAGCATGCTTTAGCTACCCACATGGGGTTCCTCTGCTAATATAACTCAGCCACAGAGGCCTGGGCTAATACTCATGAAACCATTCAGTGTATTCATGTAGTCTGTTTAATTTTTCCTGTTAAATTCAATCTGGCATGTACTGACTCAAGCTACTTGTTGACTCTTAAGAAATGCCTTGAAAAGTGTTTCATCATGGTAGTAGAGCTTCATTTTCAGTTTTATTAGTCATTTGTATGTGAACACGGTCAACAATAAATAAAATGGTGGATGAAAAACAGGTCAGCTCAGCAGTAAGACTACTACTCATATAAGATCAAATTAGATGAAAAAAATAAAGTTTAAATAAAAATGAAAATTTGTATTTGTGTGTAAAAGTAAAAGTGACCAGTCCATACAGAGGTATTACACATTGGATCTATTTCAGTCCTGGTGCAATAGCAGGAGTCATGGTTAGCTGGGCATTTTGCAGATAGCAGGTAAGAAGATATGTGATGTGGAATATTTAAGTTAAGGAGTTGAGAAGCATGATGGCCCGGTGGTACATAATGCTGTATCGTCTGCCAGACGGTAACATGGACAAGAGTCTGGTCTGTGGTGATGCTGAGTGCCTTGCAGGCACCGCTGGTGAAAGATATACTGAATGGCCAGGAGTCTGTTGCCAGTGATGTGCTGTGCCACTTCACTGGGAACAGATTTAAGTTACAGAGATGTAAATTGTAAGGGCATAAAATTACACTTATCATCCATTTATTTAGGTACTTATAAGAGCGTTGTTTTTCTGTTATTATTATGTCTTATACATTGTTTCAACGTATACAAAGCTTCAACGTGTTCCTTTTATTTATTATTCTCATTCTGCTAGTCTGTCCACATGTGTAGGGTTTAGGTCAGGGATGTGGCGTTGTTTTCTGTTCCTCTCCTGTTTTCTCTGGGACCAGGCAGAGCTGGCAGAGGATCTTTTGTTCCCCAAAACATAGATACCCAGACTGTGTAAATGACTATGCAGCCCTTTGTTCTGGGCCAGACATTAAACACTGCCTTAGGAGACAGAACCTCTGGTTCAGATGATTTTGTTGTAGTACTTCTCTGTTTATTCTCTTTTGTTAAATAAATTCTTCAAAGACAATGGTTGGTTGTAACTCAATTATTTGCCTAACCTCTCACCAGGAATCAAATTTCCACTACATAAATAAGTAAGTATTATTTTTGGTTCTTTCCCAGATAGCCTCCGTTTTGCTAGTACCAGAAACAAAGAAATATATGTTTTATCTGAAAAGCTGAAACATTTTCCTGTTGTTTTTGTTCCTGTTCAAATGCTAATAGTAATCTATCACTGTACAGCCTATGTCTGCCTGTCTCCCCTGTGTCAGTTTTTTACCTCTGCCTGTTTTGTTGTTTATTTGATTTTTTTCAGTCTGTTCTGTGATCCTTGTTTTAGTCTGCTTCCATGTCTTGTTTGGCTGTGGTCCGTGTATTGGTTAATTTGTGTCCATGTACCTGTTAGCTTTTGTCTTTGGGTTTGTTGTTCAGTTTGTGCTTCTGCATTTCGGCCTGGTCCAGTCTGTTCCCTGTCAGGCTGTAACGTTTATCCATTTCTGTCTGTTCCTCCTGATTGGTTTACCCTGCTTGCCTGTTTTTGTGTTCTGCTTGGTTACCCCATGTATTTCACCAGATGTAAAATGACATCCTGCTGTATCACTTATATATTTAAAGTTTAAACTCTCATATCCTCCTTCCATAAACAGTTCATCCTTTTACACTATTATTATTAAAATGACCTTGTAGTGAGGTTATCGTAAATAAAAATGATAGGCTTTAAAGCTCATTTGTTTCCCAAAAGTACTGTCTGAGGTTATCAGATTAACGCTTTGTCATAGTCAGCAAGTCTGAACATCAGACAGGTAAGGTGTGAAGCAGACTTTACAGGAATCATGCATTAACGCATTTTTTTGTTTGTGTTTTTTTTATTCAGTAATGGTGGAAACAAGTTCCGAATATGCAAAGCTCAAGGTTAAATGGTGTCTCAACGGAAATGTAAGATTTACATTTTATCAACACACGATCTCTCATGAGTTGACCAAAGTTTTCCCGCTTGTGTAGTCAGCAGTCTCAGGTTCACCCACTTACATTACATTTACTAGCAGTAAAAATACAGGTACCAGGCTGAGAGATCAAACACACACAGACAGACATTTATTTTTCCATGTACTAATGCTACAGACACCACTGCAAACGTAACTTTCTTTTCCTTTGTGAATCTCCACCACACACAGTCGCAAACTAAGCAAAATGTTTCCCACATGAGAAACTATGTCAGTCATCAGTGATCCCTTTATAGTGAATTCACTGGTCAGTCCTAACAAGCACAGTGCAAGCATTTGTTTGTCCACTATTGGATCATTGAAGGGCCAAAGAGGTCAAGGAGCTCCAGTGGGTCAGTCAAAAATCCTTTTGCAAAACATCTTTGCTTTGAAGATTACACAGCAAAGAAGCCATTATGACATCTTCTTGAATTGTATCTGCCTGGGGGTGTGTAATGTAGGTCAGGGGGCCTTTAAGGTATCAGGCCCCAGGTGCCAATTTGCTCTCAATTGAGATAATGCTGATACTTTTGATATACGAGCTCCAAACAGGTCTGAGTGGACTGACAACCTTCTAATCAAAGCTTGGTAACTCAACATCACTACCAAAGCAAACAGTGCTTACATGTACATATCTGAGTTAAAAGTAAGTCGTGGACGTTGGGAATTGTGACGGAAGGCCAAAGGTTGTAGGTTCTTTCTGCCATTTTTCTGTTACAGTGCAAAGATTCCCCTGTGCTGCGGAGAAGAAAAACTGATGTTCCCCTCAATACTTTTCACACTGACACCTGCTCACTCATCTGAATCTTGATCTGATGGTGTTAAAGACAACACTAACTTCCATGATGACAGCTGCAAAATGCTGCAACCGCAACCCCACTCTAGAGTTTGAGTCATGAAGTTGCAGCCCCGCGAAGATCTAAAACACACTAAAGGTTTATTTTATGTGAAATGCATTTAAGAGATTACTTATTATATTTTCAAAATTTGGGTAAAGTTTTTTTATTATGTCTCATGAACTTAAGAACTATTTTGGATTATTCACTCAAAGAGCCAAACTGGTCAATTCACAGCACAGTTTGGAAATTCTATTTAATGAAACTGCACATAGTGTACAACTGAGTGAAACTTCCAGAATTACACAAGGACATTTTTAGTTACTTTCTGCAACTGGCAGCACTTAAATTTAAAGTCATCCTCATGTAATTGCGGTCTACTTTCAGGAACTGAATAAACACCAATTTAAACAATGAGCCATTCCTCTGGGTAAATAATGGACTTTTTCTTGGGGGGGCTGGACCCAAATATGGGAAAACATTGTGATTTAGGAAATCAATAGTATGACGTTGAGTACAGCTCTCTGAGGCTCTATGAGGCAGCACTTAAAGCAGTGCTTTGAGCTAAATATTTAGTTTGGCAAAGTCCAGCTGAGGCTGATAGGGATATAATTAGTTTTGCAAGAAAGCCAAAGGATTGGCCAAATAAAAAAATAACCTGATGACTGCACTAAATAAGAAGTCAGGCAATCAACAAAATTTTTAAAATCCAACCTGAGGGGGACCAAATTTCATGGCAATACATCCGACAGCTGGCCATCTACATAGCAGTGTTGCTAGCATGGAAATAAAAAGGACTAAAATACAACAGGCATGTGCAACTCTGTGTATAAGTAATTTGTTTGTGTAATCATAGATAGGCGCAGATTGTATAGAAAATTATAACATACATTTTTAAAAAACTGGTTTGCAAAATGTTGATTTTGGTAATTATATCCCAAAACTGTCTGAGTCTCAGTACTGTCTGAGGCTATCAGATTATCACTATGTCATAGTCAGTATGAACTGCAGACAGCTAAGGTGTGAATCAGATCTTACAGGAATCGGATTGTGCCATTAACACATTATTTCTGCTTGTTTGTTTTTCAAAATCAGTAATGGTGTAATCAAGTTAAGTTTTGACTATGCCAAGCTCAAGGTTAAATTGTTTCTCCTCGGAAATAGAAGATTTACTTTCATGGCAATACATCCACCAGCTAGCCATCCATATAGTCATGTTAATGTATAATTTGTATATATAAACACAGAAAGGTCCATAATCTTTAGAAAATTATATTAGACTCTCATGTTCCCATGGTCGTCATTTATTTAATAAACTGGTTTTCAAACGTTGATTCTGCTAATTATATCCCAGATATTGTGAATTTCAAGCTACACTCAATACTCAAGCCAGAGCAGCGGGATAGCCAGAGGCAGAAAGCAGTGTAGACAGGGTTTGATTGGATGTCCATAAAACTCAGTTTATAATTTACCAAAAAGTGTTTGAAAAGGATACAGTTATGCATTTGGGATACCCGATCGGTTGTGAGTTTAAGCTAATGTTGACTTCTGGTCTGCTCCTTACACTTCTGAACACAGCTCATGTGGTAGCCTACTTGTGTAAGTGTATGTTTTATCAGTGTTTTCTTCCCAACTTAAAGTTACTGTATGCTTCAACCTAAATGTTTGTCAGAACAGCGTCTAAAACCCCTTCCAAACACAGTTTTCCGACATCAAATTTGGGAAGATGCAATCATTTCTGCATTTTTCTGAAAAACAACAATCCCACAAGCCCGCCCACTTCACGCAGTGATTAGCCAGGGGCGAGTTCAGCGCAGACAAAACGTTTTTTTCAACGGAAACGGTGGTCCCCTGAACACCCTGTTGTGTACGCAAGCGCACTGCATTTCCCTGCCTTTTTAACGCCGTTGCAAAACGGAAACATGCCGTTCAATCAGAAAACGTTGCAAACCGGTGCAAAACGTTTTGAGATTGAAGTCGCCCCAGGTGTGTGAAGGGGAAAAAGTCAGCAGGGTTTGAAGTTATCTCTCTAGCCCTCCTTTCATTCTTCACGCAATTACATCTGTTGTTTCTGTACAAACCAGTGCAAACCGATGACTTTGAGGATAGACTGTGCGAAAGTCTGTGCCGCTATCTACATTTGAACGATTGTCACGTCTTGCCTCTCTCTATAATAGTGAGATGGAGCAGCAGCAGGGCGCATGTGCACCCAAATCGGCCCCTTGGCTGTAAGTTTTGGAAGCGCTTGATTTGATATGTAGCAGAGTTTTCCACACTCTGCATGCATTTTGATCATGTTCATTTAATTATGGGAAGCTATAATCTTAATCGCGATCAATATTCGACTAATTGTGCAGCCTTACATATATTATACATATTGTGGTTCCATCATTTCCACCGCTACGTTTATCATGACGTTGATCTGATTATGCACAAGATATGTAAATATAATACTCCCATTAGCATGTTTATGAACACCAGATGTGTTTACATGAAGAGTGCATGCTGTACATTTAAAATAATCAACTAAGCTTATTAAATATATTCACATTAATAACACTTATCAGACATTAAACATGTTTCAACAACATTCAAAGAAATTTCCCTCGACCTTATACAGCAAATGTTTCAACCCCTCAGCATCAATGGTCAGCCAGTTGAACAAGTCAAAGTTTTTAAATATGTTGGTACAGAACTGGACACATCTATGTCTTTTCCAAAACACGCAGAAACTGTGTATAACAAAGCCCAGCAGCGCTTACACCTGCTGAGGAAACTTAGAGATTTTAGTGTGAGCAAGGACATTTTAACTAGGGTATACCAGTCACTTATTGAATCCATACTCACTTTTAATATCACAGCCTGGTATAATGGCCTTACGTTTAAGCACAAAGTCAAACTTGCAAGAATATTAAATCAGGCTAGTAAGATAATAGGCTCCCCTCAAACTCCCTTAACAGAACTCCATACCCGGTCAGTATTGACGAAAGCCACTACAATCACACAGGATCCCACCCACCTACTTAACCAATCCTTTCAGTCAATGCCATCAGGTCGACGCTACCCACTTGCAAGGAAAGGAGTCCCACTTGCAAGGAAAAACATATATTAAAAATCCTTCATTCCCACTATACTGAACAACCACATGTAGAACACATCACGTTTTTATATTCTGCACTGTCTGTACGACGAATATGTTTATAGTGTATCTATGTTTTATGTGTTATTTATGTTTTATATGTGTTTTTACGTCTTCTGAGCCTGTCTTGTCAAAGACAAATTTCTGTCACTTGTGACAGACAATAAAGTTTTTCTTATCTTATCTTATCTTATCTTATCTTATCTTTAGTAGGAATTCTCAGTAAAATTATAACTTTAACTATGCCATCACTGACCGCAGATCGGGGATCTCCCCGCACATCTCTCTCCCCCACCCACTTTATAGCAAATCTGTTAAGATAAACAAGTAAATATCACTGGAATACTGGAATGAGTCATCAGTGTAACTAATCAACTGGACATGGTAAAACTAAACCAAAAATAATTTATAACTAAAATGTTTGCTGACCACAGAAACGGTGGTGTAATGGTATTTTCTGTGGGGGTGGAGGGACGGGATTGCCCATCTCAGTTTCTTTCACTCTTCAACATACTTCCTTCTACTTGTGGTCTATTTTGCTCTCGACTAATCTTCCTCTAGTCAGAGACGCACCAGCTCACGCAAGTTTACCAACAGTTGCACTAGTGCACAGTTATAATTTGCAGTCGGCTCACTTGTTACTGTGTAGGTGTTATCTGTAAGATAACAGGTCTGGTCATAATACACAGGTCTCTTCATCATACACAGGTCATAATATGTTCATAATATTAGACCTCAGTAATGACCTAATTCAATGACCTCCAGCTTTGACTAGTGAATGAGAGAGGAAGTTTGGAATATGGCAACATTTTGAGATCATAATGAGGTCAGAGACCAGCTGACGTCAGCCGAAAGAGAATATTAAAAAAAATGACAGCAAACTGATCTGTGGGCGAAACGTTTAACTGGAGACTCCAGTTCACAAAAAAAGAGTGCTACCTCTCACTCAATATTTATAAATAAACTGTCACCTCTTGACCACGTGCAATAAACTGAAGGGGTGCTATGAAGCTGATAATGTTGCATTTTTCAGTTTGAAAAGTTGTACATTGTCCAGTCCTTGACAAAATGATAGAAATATCCCAAAGTATAATACAATAAAGGTAACTGTGTTAAATTGTGTTTAATATATTCACAGGAAATGTACTGTACCACACAATAACCATATAAACAGCAAAACCTGACATCAAAACATTAATAACATTAACATTATAGGCTTCAAAATGTCTATTTAACTATTTGTGACTATTGTATATAATACATTTAAATTTACAGCTCATAACAGGATATTGAAGGGCCTCTTCTATTTCCTTGTATACACAGTTCCTAAATATTGTGCTTTCGAAAGTTTAGACAAGCAAAGATTACTTAAGGTAGTCCTTATATGTTGAGTCCTGTTATCTAATCAAGATAATCTTCTAACAGAGCAGTGAAACAAGATTGTTGGCATTGATATGTAACAGAGGTATTAAAATGACTTTTCTTTTTCTAGTAGAAGATAGTTATTGGTGGTTTCTTAATCTTTTGCCATAAGAGAGAGAAGATCAGAGAATTTTCTAAGAATATTTTTAATTGGCATAATTTGTGCTTACTATTACATTGCACAAAAAGATAATTCGTCATTTAAGCTGACGTGATCATCGCCTTTCCAGGTGTAGGTGTGTGTGACATCACTGACTTCCTTTTCTTCACTGACTTAAAAGAATGTGCGCATCACATCAGTGATCACACTCAAGACAACTTGGAGAAGCTGTTGAGGAAGTGAGAGAGAGAGTCAACGCTGCAGTAAGATGAAGTGTGTGTTTGCCCTTGTTGTCCTGTGGCATCTCTGCTACAGTACTAATTCACTGAACATGACATTGAACAAGGAGATGATAACCAGACTGGAGAAACTCAACACTCTCTACAGAAGAGCTAAAGTCAATATCAGCTCTGTAAGTATAATGCATTGATATTATCGCACTTTATTCAATTGTAGCGTACAACAGCTTTGCCATCATGTATCTGTTGTCAAACACTTCACTCTCAGTGACTGTTGAAATATCTACTAATTAATAAATTAATCAAATAAATGTTCTGTCCCCATAGTCACACTTGGTGCATGTGCCAAACCAGCAACATCCAGTAAGTATTTTTCTTTTCACTTTTCACCATTTGCACTCTGCATGGTCTTGAACAAGAGGCTCACAGTCTCAGACTTTGAAAATCCCCTGGTCAAGAACAAGCTTTGTTGCTAAGTTCACGATTACATGGATTTTATTTGCAATAGCCTCACTAGGCCATGTCATTTTTCCATAGACGGATTCCTGTGTGGTTGCCTTTATCACGGAGCTGGAACACCTTCTTGCAAATGTGACGGTACATGAAGACCACAAGAATATTCTCCCAGAACTTAAGGCCAACGTGCAGGAATTTAAGGCTAACCTGACGGCTCCGAAGGAGGTTAGCTAAGTACAACATGACATTTCTTGACAAACTAAATTCTTACTTTTTTTTTGCTAGTAGTGGCTTTCACAAAGAGACATAATAATGAACTATCTCTGTTCTTCTTTCAGAATTGCACAGAGTTAAAGGAGATTCCCCAAAAATCATCTTTTAGGCAGTGCGCTAATTTCATCAGGAAGGTGAACCACTCACTGGGTTTACGAAGATTCTAACCTGTTTTCTGTTTAATGCAGCGCTACATCATCTTATTATCATTTGTATCAATGTTGTGTCAATGTTTCCACAAAACAAAGTTGCAAATGTGACCAGTGAAAGTCCTAAATATTTATTTTTACACAGTTTACAAATTTAGAATGTTTCATTTATGTATTTATGTGTTTGTTATTTATGTTTATTATTTATGTTTATTTATTTTACAATCTATTTATTTTTTATTTATATGCAGACATTGATGTATTCATACCTCTGGTAGGCTCAATATTCACCATGTGAATGTGTATTATTTCAGTTCAGAAATGCTGTTGCGAAATAAATGAACTACTTTCCTAATTTGTTCTCACTGAGTTTTTGTAACTCCTGCAATGTTTAAGAGACAGTGTTACAGTATTTATATGCCAAAAGATAAAAAGATAATAGAAGAGAAAATGAAACAGGCAGAGTAAGAGAGAGCTAAAGTGAATCAATGTCTCTTATCTACACATCTAGAGAGCAGTAAGAGATGACACATTTGCACACCAGCACACAAAAACACACATGGACTCATACGAACCTGCACAGATGTGCACGGATGATAAATATGCAGGGCTGGCTATTCACACATGCGCTCACACACAAACACGCATCAGCACAATGAGAGGACTGAGGTTTTCAAGCATTTGTGTTCCTAAAACAGCCGGTATTGCTCTCAGCGGTCTTGCTCATAACTTCTGTGTTTTGCAAGTGGCTGGGTATCTGTTGTTGCACATCAGACTAAAAACTCTTTAGTAATGACTTGACCAGGAGAACTCAGAGAATGTAAAGCCGTATCAGCTCAAGTCACCACGAGAGCATGTGATGGTTGACAGATTATGCGTCTGAAGTTGTGGTCCGCTTATCTGTTCCTACAAGTCTTCTTAGTCATGTTAGCGTTTGAAGAGAGCAAGTTATTCACTGATTCATTCAATTGTTAGAAAAGTAAGAATGGAACTGACAATGAGCGTGTTAGGGTAACCATACAGTATATGTAGCCTCTGTGCAGCACTAGAGCCTTTGAACTGCAATGGAGTTAGAGGAGCAACAGCTGCACCTTTGAACACAGAAAAGTAGTAGCGTAGAGGGTAGGTGGAGAGAGACGCTCTGAAGTAGTAGTAGTAATGCACCTTGGCTTCCCTGTCTACACTAGTCTCACCTCCGACCGACCTTCGAACTCCTGATCCTGCCGCTCCTGTGTCTTTGATTTCTTCCAAGCAAGGCAGTGATTTTATCACAGAACATCCCTTTTTATGTAACACACAACCCATAATTAAACAGAGGGAGAAAATGACACTGATATTTTACTAATTCACAGGTTTTTGGACCAATTTTGGAGGGAAATGTTAGGCAGAGCACAGACACTGATTAGCTGAAATGTTAAACATGAGTTTAAATGATAGTTAACCAAAAAAATCTAGAATATTTAACATCACTTCTTTTAAAATATTCCCTATTATTATATAACAAATGAAGTGTTTACTGTCAGGGTACTGTTGTACCTTGGATTAAGGACAGATTGAGAACTGGTAAAGGAAATGGCAAAAGGAAATTTATTCTGGGCAACATATATTATGTTTTTTCTTATTTACTTATTATATTCACTTATTTACAGTCTCATGCATAAGCATCTACCATGTGTCTTCTAGTGTGGAGGTTTGTGGTGGAAAAGGGTAAAGGCTGTTTCTTTTCCTCCTGTCAGAAGTACTTACATCACTGTAAGGTGACAGCTGGCATGTCAGGATTGTTTCTGCATCCCACTATGCTCTTCGTGCAAGAGCCTGAACTGAATAAAACGACCACGGGTATGCTGGCAGATATTGCCAGAAGCTTTACAAGCAGTGCACGATTTATTGGCCAGAGCAGACAGAAAAGATGACTATGGCTGAAGGTGACATTGGTCTGCACATGAAAAGTCTGGCACGAGCGGATCAGGAATGTGAGTTTCTGATATCTTCTGTCTGGGCATAAACCTGTCTTTCATAAAATATTGTTTTCATTCATTAAAATCCTGCTCAGGAGTGGGG